>AFIR01000657.1:0-85848 GCA_000223685.2 Zymoseptoria pseudotritici STIR04_4.3.1
ATCACCCTCCCACAACACTTCCCCCCACCCCCCGCCTGCCCCTGCAACACCACCCTCCTCCCACACCCGCCACACCGACAAACCCTCACAGCCCACAACTCCCCTCCCCCTCCCAGCGCATCATACTCCCACGCACACCTCCTCCTCATCTCACTCAGCACCCCCTCCCTCGCCAACCCCATCACCTCCCCAATCACGGCCCTCGCAGTCTCATTCCCCGCATCATACTGCGCCTGCTGCATCGCTCCGATTCGACCCGTGGTATGTAGCAGAAAGCGGACGCCGACTTCGCGGAAACGTTCGAGGGATAGTTGGGCGAGGTCCCAGATCGCGTAGCGGTGGGCGAAGGCGTTGATGGAGAGGTGCCAGGTGAAGTCGTCTGCCCTACTTGGACCACCTCCACCCTGCTGGACCTCGTCGTAGTCCCCCACGTACAGATATCGCAAGACCGCGTCCACGACATCCGGATTCTCAGCGGGAAGGGAGAGGATTTCCTGCTGGAGGGCGAAGAAATTGCTTTCTGGACCGAGGAGGTTGGCGAATTCTTCGGAGCGGGAGATGAGGAGGGAGGTGTGGGCGTGGAAGTGGTGGGTGCCGATTAAGATTGTCATGTCGGTGCGCGGGTTGAAGAGCGCAGATGGCGGCGGTGGTGGTGGTGGTTGGTGGAAGGGAAGTTGGGGTTGGGTGGTGGTGAAGCCCATGGTGAGGTGGCTGTCGCGGCGTTGGTGGGTTTGGCGGCTTCGTGGGGTGGGAGTTGGTGGAGACATTGGTCGATGGTCTGGTGGGTGATTGTGTCGTGGTCTAGTCTGATGTGTTGTGGTTGTAGGCTTGCGTAAGTGTCAATGATGATGGTGATGATGTTTCTGGTCGATGTAAGCTCAGCTCGATTATATCGACGAAGATGAGAAGTGATACAAAGGAAAGAAAACGAAAGAGGCAAAGAAGCAAGAAACCAGGTACGGCGTTTGCTCGCCTGCATGAGCTTTTCATTCACTTTGAAGCGCAAGTTCTAGCGCATCCCTGCAACGTAGCAGCCGTCTGCATTCACTCACCACGCTTCTCTCGACATCCACGTCCTTCCAAACTTCGACGATATCCTTTCCGCGAGGATGATGACACTCGGGCCGGGCTAATAACAACGAAGAGGTAGGAACGAAAGGCGATGAGAGAGATATGAGCCCATCGAAGTCGATGATCGAAGACTGGTAGGCATCGGAACTGGAGGAATGAGCGAAACTTTTCGATTGCGCCAGGAAGGTTTTCTGTTTCCATCTCCACGTTCGTGCTGACCACTACCGCATTCCCAGTGCGTGTGACGTTTCCGACCGACATCTGAGGCGTGTACTGCATCGCAATCCAGGTTTCTCGCCGCAAATCTTGCGATCCCATGCCAGCAGGACTGCAAGCTGTTCGGAGCACCTCGACTCCGCGTTGAAGGTCGGAATCTGCTTGTCCATTCCGTCCCACTGTGGGAGAACACATGTCTCTGCCTCCCTGTGAGAATCCAGCATCGGTTTATCTGGGTAGCTTTCCATATGCAGTCAATCTCTTACTCCCATAGCTCTTCCAACATCTCATCGCCCATACCTCCTCCCCCCATCATCCTGCTCGTTCCCTCCACCACCACCACCTCCTCCTCCTCCTCCTCCTCCTCCTGCACCCGCCGTCCTCGCCGCCCCCCACAACCTCGCCTTCAACCTCTCCTGCGCCGTCCCGCCTCCACCCCCTCCACTCTCAAAACTCGTCCCACTCCCCGGCCTCCCTCCCGCAGCCCCATACCCTCCCAAATTAATACTGCTCTGACTCGCGACACTCTGATAACTCCCCGCCCTCTGACTCGGCAGTGGCCTCCCCTGCACAGGCGGCGGAGCCAGTCCACCCACTGACGCGTTGGCAGCGGGATTCTGCATCGGTCTCCTCGCTGCTCGTAGACTTTGCGGTGCCGTCGTCCCTCCTTGCCCGCTAGCTGGTGCGTCCCAGAGATCGCTAAGACTGGCTCGTTGTACCGGCTCCCTGCCCTCTCCTCTCAGGGCTCCGACTTGTCCTCCTCGGCCCCAGGTTGAGGTCTGAGACACGTTGCCGTAGCCGGATGCGGGTTGTTGTTGAGCGGCGACTTTTTTGTTCGGGTCGGGAGGCAGCCAGTCGGGGAATGCGCGGTTTTTTTCAGTGTAGTAGGCTCGGAGGACGCGGCAGATGTGTGTGTCGTCGGGGGTGTCGCCGTCGTCTTCGGTGGAGAGGAGGGTGCGCCGGAGGGAGGCGTAGCGGGAGGTTGTGTGGGTTAGGAGGTTGGAGAGGTAGGAGGACATGTTGTGAGAGATCTGGAGGTCGAGGGAGGAGATCGAGGGAGGAGAATGGGTGTGGGCTATTGACGCTTGATCTGGACGAGAGAGTGCTGCCAATCTCGGGTTTGGGTTCGTGCTGAGGATTAGACACTGGATTGCCGACTCTTGTGGTCTCCTTGCTGTGAGCTCCTCCAAGCTATACCATCCTCCAACGATGCTGTGGATTCCCTGCTGTGCTTGTCGTCGCGCTGTCTCGGTCGTGCTGCCAATTGTCTGTTCTGTTTTAATTCTCCTCGCTGCTGGTACTTCGGAGAATCGGAAAGAGTGAATTGTAGAAGAGGATGGCAGTGTGAAAGTGAGCTCTACCTCAATATCTGTAGGCCGCCAGGAATGGAACGGAGGGGTTTTGGTTCAAGGTGACGTCTCATTTGATGGGCAGCCTCACGTGACACGTTCAATGTTCGCGGGACAATTGATGGGCAAACGACTCGACTCGCAACAAAGCCGAAACATCACTCAAGTCGAAACATCGATCAAGACCTCACAAGCAGACGTGACAAAGCAAAAGGTAGAGGTATCACAAATTCCATTTCCGCTCTCACTATTTCACATTCCAATTACACCCCCGACACCCTCTCTCCCTCTACTTCTTATCAATCAAATTCCTCTGCCCATACGCCTTCGTCGCGTAGTCACCCTTGTGCACAATCAGATCCTCAGGACGGTAGTCCTCGCGACCGGAGAAGTACGAGTCCAAGATGGCCTTGGTGCCCGCGGCGTAGCGCGCCTGGGCGTCGATCGAGGTGCCCGACATGTGGGGAACCATGGCGTTGCCGCCGCCCCAGGTGGAGTAGGAAGCGGTGCGGAGAGGGTGGTCGGCGGGAGCGGGTTGCGGGAACCAGACGTCGCCTCCGTAGCCGCGGAGTTGGCCGGACTTGAGGGCGGCGGCGACGTCTTCCTTGACGACGATGGCGCCGCGGGCGGTGTTGACGAGCCATGAGCCTGGAGGGAAGGGGGGTTAGTATGGAGAGGGGGGGATTGTGGGAGGGATGTCGGGGGCTTACCCTTCTTCATCTTGCTGATCAGCTCCTTGTTGAAGAGACCGCGGGTCTTCTCGTGGAGAGGGCAGTTGATGGTGACAACATCACACTGCGCGAGCATCTCCTCGAGGGTGTCAACACGTCTGCAACCAATCTCCTTCTCGACCTCAGGAGCCAGAGCCTGGTAGTCAAAGTACAGCAGCTCCTTGCAGTCGAATGGCTTCAGACGGCGGAGCACACGCTCACCAATACGGCCGACGGCGACGGTACCAACGACCTTGCCCTCGAGATCGTACTCGTTCTTGGCCACGGCGGCGACGTTCCAGTCTCCGGCGGCGATTTGCTCGTGGGCCGGGACGAAGTTGCGGACGAGGACGAGCATGGTCATGACGACGTGCTCGGCAACGGAGACGACGTTGGAGCCAGTCACCTCGGCGACGGTGATGCCGCCGTTGGTCTTGTTGGCGGCGTTGAGGTCGACGTGGTCGGAACCGATACCGGCGGTGACGGCGATCTTGAGCTTCTTGGCTTTGGCCAGGCGCTCAGCGGTGAGGTATCCTGGGTGGAAACTGTATAGCATTGAGTGTTAGGAGCTTGTCGTCTTGAGCTTCCTGTGAGCTTCTTGCATTCTATGGCATGTCTTACGGTGTGGTGATGATGACCTCGGCGTCGACGAGCTCCTGGTCGAACTTGCTGTTCTCTCCCTCCTTGTCCGAGGTGGTCACAAGAGTGTGGCCCTGGTCCTCAATCCACTTCCTGAGACCGAGCTCGTTCTCAGTGGTTCCGAGCAGTCTCGGCTCCTGCTGAGCGTGCTCGTGGCCCTGTCGCGCGGACAAAGCTCGTTAGCAATTGATCTTGGGGTTAAAGCTGTAGAACTCCGTGTAGAACAAGGCATTGGAACCAATGCCTGCGTATGCATTCTGGAGAGCTTAAGCGAGCACTTCTTCTGGAAGAGCAAGCTTCAAAGAGCTCTCCACAAGCTTCCAAAGCTGTCGCTGACATGTTTAGGAAGGAGGATATTATCAACTTACATCGTACAAAACGAGAAGAACCTTGCCCTGTCGAGAAGAAGTCGAGGTCAGCGTTCTGACGCCTCCAGCTCGTGCAAGGTTCGCGCCGCGCTGTGTGAAGGATGCGGTGGCCCGCTGCGAGAGCAGCGAGGAGGCCGGGCGGGCCATGCGCAGGGAGGAGCGAGCAAATACCATTGTGAATGTGTGTGATGAAGAGGGAGGGGAGAATGGAGTGGAGTGTAAGGAAGGAAGAAGGAAGGAAGGTCAGAAGAGAGAAGAGTGAGAAAGGACGGCTTTTTCAGTAGTCTAGGATTTAGGATGGCGAGTCTGCTTTGGGAGACGTGTCGGGGGGGAGCAAAGACGGTGGTATGACGGAGAGCGGATGCAATAATGGTAAAGAAGAGGAGGCTCGCTGGTGAGTTATGTAGGGGTAGCTTTGTAGCTCAGGTACTCTGCTGCGCCGGGTATCGGTCTGCAATGGACCACGCGTGTTAGCCGGTTGTTAATGGAAATAATGCTATTAGGCTTCCCCTCCACCCGATGCGGTGATGCGAAGGAGAGAAAAGGTAAAGCTTCCGCTCTTCCCTCCGCTTGTGTTCTGCCAATCTGCCTTGACTCTGGGAGGATCGCCTGTGCATGATTGCGGGAGTCGTGCGGGGCAGCGGTTGCGCGGACTCGATCTGGGAATCGAAAACGCACCTGGACGATGGTCGGCCGAGTTGCGGATATGTTCGGCTGTTGGTAGAATGGGGAGTTGGGAGAGGATTGGATGAACTTGCTCGTCTGGTATGGCTGGTTGGAAGCTATTCTTTCCAAAACATGGTCGCAATAGCTGGCATATAGAGCTCTATTTATCAACTCCCTTCTCGCTGCTATGTACGTATCCCAAGGAGCTCGGTATGGAGCTCTTGCTCCCTTGTCAGCATCTACACACCATACGCATCCCCATGCTCCGTCGGACGATGTGTCAACATCGTGAGATCTCCCAGCAGACCGAGTTGTAACCGACGTCGCCAATAGTTCTCCAAGTCGCAAGCTCGAGCTCTCCTGCAGCTCTGACGTTGCGTTCACCGGCAACCCCACAACTCCACACCGCCGGCGTTGCGCTTATTCTTGCAGGATCGGATCGCCCAATGGCCGGACAACCAACAGAGAGCCGCGTAGCCAGAGGAGTGTATATCGTCCGTGCGACAGGAGAAGCAAAATACATGTTCGCGACCAGACAGAACACAACATCTTCAGGACATAAACCAGACGGAAAGATGTGAACCGCAGTCTTTCCAAAGTCAATTCGTCGTTCCGCAGCTCCAAGACCCATGTCCATCCGAAGCGGGGGTTGTAATGCTCAAACCGGGTATCCAGACCGGCTAGATTGCGGAACGGAGGTATTGCGGAAGCTGGCCTGCTCGCGTGCTCTGCCCCTCTTCTTGCAGGGCAAATGGAACTCGCTGCAAGGCACTTGGAGATGGGTCCGTGTGCCGACAACAACTCTTCTTCTTCCTTTTAGGAAATCCAAATCTGCTCGCCGTGGAGTTTGGAGCGGGTCTGGTGAGAGAATGGCAGACACATCTGTGCTGTCGTTATCGAGGTGCTGGACATCAAACCGGATTCTTCCATGGTAACAGGAGCCCTCTCCCGTGGTATATCATATCGGATACCCCTGGTCAGTCGGTGTGCATCAGGCGGGAACTGTCAGCCTGTTCGGGTCAAAGAGTGTCGGCGTTGATGATAGTCCGAGAAATCACGGTAAGACATGAAGTTCACTCGGATTCAGCCTGAGGCAGGAAAAGATATAAGAAGGCGCAAGGAAGTTCTTGAAGACCGCAGCGATGAGCACAAGACGATGGATCCATACAAACACTGCGCAGCTAACAGAAGGACCACGCGAAGGTATCGGACCACATCCGCTACAAGAACAGCTCTACCTTACATCCCACCACGGCGTCTCGACTACCCTCCATCATATCCCTTTAGACACATCCTCTCGAATTCTTAGCTCTCTACCTTCCCTTCCTCCTGCCTCTCCTATTCCCGCTGCTCTTCAAGTCTCCTTCTTACTCGCCTCCCTCTTACTTCCTCGCTCTCACCAGCACCTCCCCGTTACAATCCCCGTATCAAGAAAAATTCTGAGTGAAGCAAGCGACCAAGACTCAATGCAACCAATCGCAACGATGCAAGTCAACGATCCAACGAGGGAAGAGAAAAGGAGACGAGCTTCTGCGAAGTGCCGTCTGCTCTGAATGCTGTTGCGTCACATTGGACATTCGGGCCGGAATAGGCTCGGGTTGCGCGGAAAAGACGTCAGGCTGTTGCGGTTGATGTCGGCAAAGCATCGTGAGGCGAGCCGGAACATTTCGTTCCCCAGTCCTACCAATGAAAGAAGATACTCGTGTTGCAAGCTATCCACCGCCGGTGAGTAGCAAGCTTCACGAGTAGACCGCAGATCAAGCGCGGCTACTGAGGCTGTGAGCGCCGGAGCCGACATATCGGCTTCTAAACTCACTGCATGCCCCTCGTCGATGACACTACCTATACACGATGTTTTCGGCCAGGTGTCGCCATTCCTCGAGCTGGGATCGGCTCGGATTCTCGACTCTCATTGTCAATCCCATAGGCCGGACACGGGTTCTCGAGCATGAACGAGCGACACGACCTTGACCGGTTCGGTCTGAGCCATCCCCAGGAGATTAGCAAGCTTCTAAGCCAGCTAATAAAAGAGACAGGAATCGGGATACATATGCATCCAGCACTGTAGGGCTTACACTCTGTCCGAGCGACAAAACATCTCGTCATTCCATATTTTCCCAGGCGCCGATTTCAAGCCTTCGCAGGCGTCTATCCCGAAGCTTTCCTTGCTCTTCCCCTACCTCCCTTGCCCCTTGCACTTGTCTTCTTCTTCCTACACCTTTTGCGTCCTCTCCACCTCCCTCTCCTTCACTTCCCGTAGCGATCTAATAGTACAGCACCTCTCCACCACCTAAACTAATCGGTACTATGAAGACAAGCCCACTGTCCCCGATTGAAGTGCCCGCAACTTCCGGTGAGCCCATGATTGTGCCAGATCTCGCTGTTCTGAAATACAACCGGGCAGGCCATCTCCGGATTCAGAATCGCGGACGAGAACCTAAAAGCAGCCCAAGAACGTGTCAGTGACATGTCTCGATGCGCTGAGGAATTGCGCTCTGCTTCGTGGAATATATACGCAAAACGTTTTGTAGCCGGGCAAAGTGCACTCTTTATCGACCTTGCCCTCGTCGGAGTCCGTGGACGTTTTTGAGATGCGAGTGGACCTGCTGGAGGAGGGTCGGGAGGACGGCAATGAAGGCCATGCTGGATTTCATAAGGGCGGGAAGAGCGATGGCTTGACGTGAGGTGTGGGCTGCTGGGCTGTGGTCGAACAGCGTCGGATGTGATGATACGGACAATCGGGTCGTTGCTCTAACGAGAGTCGAAGTTGGTCGAGCGTGGATGTTGATCGAGCGTGGATGTTGGTCGAGCGTGGATGTTGGTCGAGCGTGGATGTTGGTCGAGCGCGGATGTTGATCGAGATTCGATGTCGGTCATTCATATACGAAGGCAAGGAAAAGGCGCCGACCACCAAACAGGAGACTGCAACTCCTCCAATACGCCAGAAATTCTATACAACCCACCCCTGTATCTAACAAACACCACTCTCCACAACCCCTCCCACCATCTACGCCTTCCCACCCACCTTCTCCAACGCCTTAGCAGCCGCCTCCTCCAGCGCCTTCTCCTTCCTCAGATCCTCCTCCTCCTGCTCCCTCGCCTTCCTCTCCACCTCCCTCTTCAACTGATCCGGCCTCCGAATCGCAATATCCTTCGGCCGATAATCCGAAAAACTCCACTTCAAAATCTTCTCCACGACCAAACACCCCAGATAATCACTCACCATAGCGCTACAAAGCAACACTTTAAACTCCGTCGTAAACGGCACCAACTTCAACTGCTCATTGATCTCCGGCACGAATTCGGTAGCGCAGGAAAAAGCCACGCTGGTGACGAGCACGATGCCCCAGTACATGCCCTTGTTCTCTTTGATGGACTCCCGGAATGGTCGGCCTTGGTAGTTGATTGCGAAGGTGGAAATTTGTTGGATGAGCTGGAGGAGGTAGATGGCGGAGTTGAGGAGGGAGGGCTCGAATTTTCCTTCGAGGTCGATTTGGGAACGGTCGATTTTGGGTTCGAAGCGTTCGACGGTTTTGGAGATGAAGATTAGGGTGGCGATGTGGATGGCGAATTGCCCGAGGACGGAGGGGATGATGTACCAGTTCCAGATGTTGTTTTGGGGACGTTCTTTGGAGAGGGCTTCGACGGGCTGGGAGAAAGAGTCAATAAGTGGAAAAAGAGAGGATGGCGGAGTTCGTGCGTACCTTTGCGCGGGAAATGCTGAGGAAGCAGACGCTCATCAGCATTCCACTGATTGTGACCTGCCCGTCTCCGAACTTGATGCCGTCCAGGTACAGAACACTCAAACTGTATGCGCTGATCAAACAGTTCAAGGCGAGGATCTTGTACATCTGGATGGTAGCCACGAGCGTGCAGCGACCTTGCCGGATGATATTAGGGATCGCGACGACGTTGGCGAGTTTACTGGTGAAGGGTGCTGCGACGGAGGCGTCACCGAGCTTGATGCTTGGTGGCTCGTCGGCGTTGAGTTCGTCTTCCAGCATAGACATGGAGAGTTTCTCCGCCATCTTGGACGCGGCGTTTTGAGCCTGCTGGTTCTGCGCAGCGGCGGGAGCTTTTGCTTCGACAACAGCTTGCGACGCTGGAGTGGGTGGAGCGATCTCACCATTGGCGGATCCGTTCTCCTGAGCCTCCCTCAACGCATCCCACTGAGCCTTCGTCGAAGCCTCCCTTTCCATGGCTTTCTCATAATGCGGGTTCTTCTCGCCTGGAGGATACAGATGGGCGACATTAGCCGGCACAGGAGGTTCCGGCTGGTTGAAGCGGGCCATCAACGCCTTCTGCTTCTCGTAAATCTCCTTCATCTTTGTCTCGCGGAAGTTCTTGGCGATCTTGTCCATGTCTTCTTGTGTACCGTTGAGAAGAGCCACACCAACATGGGCTTGCTTCAGCGCGCCGACATCGTTGGTGCCGTCGCCAGCCATAAGAGTGGTGTAGCCTTGCTCCTTCAGACCAAGAAGAATCTCCTCCTTCTGTTTGGGAGACACACGTGCGTAAACCCAAGTATGGCGGATAAGTGATCGGAGAGCCTTCTGATCCTTGAACTTCGCAAGACCGTAGCCCGTGACGCAGAGATCCTTGCTCTCCAAGATCTTCGGATCCAGATCTTGCGACGGGTCGACAGGAATGTTGACCTTGTCATCAACACTCCTCCACACCAACTTCTCCCCACTATCATCATTCTCAGGCGCATCAAGGATCAAAACTTCGCGATCGACAATCTCCACTTTCCGCGCGACATGCACAGCAGTGAGCGGGTTGTCTCCAGTAATCATGACCACACGATGACTGCTCTCGTTGAGCATGCGCACCGCCTTGATCGCATCGCCCTTCAATGGACATTGCAGGACCAGGAATCCAGTGAATTGAAGATCGCACTCCACATCCTCACGCTTGAGGTCGTTGATCTTCTTCTGTGAGATCTCGTCGCCGTGGAGAATGTACTTGCAGCCGAGAGCCAGCACACGAGCGCCGTTGCGACTGAAGTATTTGTAAGTTTCCTCGTACTTTGGCGGGACGTTCACCAGCATTTTGCGGATCGTCTCGGGTGCGCCCTTGACTCCAGCGAATGTGCTCTTGATCTTCTTGCCAGTCTCGCGATCGGTGGTGACAGTCGTAGCGACGGAACTCTGGCGTTTCAGTGTAGAAGAGAACTGGAAGCGACGCTTGATCTGGACGATGTCTGAAGCCATGGCGCCCTTCGCTGACGTGCCCGCCTTTGCGGAAAGAGTATCGTTCTTTCCAAGAGTCCATCCGAGAGATTGCAATGTAGCCTTCTCCATCGGCTCGCCAACAACATCGCCATCGTCGAGTTTGACGAGAGCGTGCGCGGTAGCCAACGTCAAGGCCGTCTCCAGACCAGTGTTGGTCAATTTGGTCAGAATGCTCTGAGCGCCGTCGGACTCTGACGGCACTTTGTTGTCTCCAAGGAACAACCCAGCGATACCATCCACGACAAGATCTTCACCCGTCAAAGTACCAGTCTTGTCAAAGCAAGCCACATCGACTCGTCCAGCAAAGGGGATCCGGAAAGGCTCGGTGCAGAAGATGGCATACTTGCTGAGCGCAGCAAGAGAGGTGTTAACGGCCAGACTCAATTCCATGGGCAATTCCGGAGGCACGACAGACGTGATGATGAGCACACAATCCAGGAGAAGTTTCGACTGCTTGCGATTCTGCTTGACACCTTCAATCCAAACATAGCGCGAAGCTGCAACAGCGAACACACAGAGGAAGAGGATGAAGAGCAGAGCCTCGACGTTGTTCGCACTGACCCGCTCGGTGGAGTAAATCATCGTCCGGACGAGCGCGCCCTGGTTGGTCTCGAATCCAGTCTTGATCACAATCGCCAGAGCTCCCTTGTCCGGCGCAGATGGAACACCCGATACAGTCTGCGGCGCGACCTCGCCGCCGTCCTCGGAGTTGACGCCATGCTGCACCTGCAACACTTTGGTGCCGCCCCACAGCAGCGCATTCTTATCCAGTCCTTCCGGCTCGATCGTCGCATCCGCAGGCCTGAGCTGAATCGAATCCTTCAACACCGGCGTGCTCTCACCAGAAAGCATAGCCTCGTTGACAATCGCGCTGCCCTCAACCAGCATCATATCGCAAGGCACACCACTATCCTCCTTCGTCCTGTTGACCGACACCAGATCCCCGGGAAGCAACTGATCGCTCAGCACCTGGATCCACTTCTTCTGCCTGTAAACCCACAACTCATACGGCTTAATGCTCATCCCGCGAAACTCCTTCAACGTCCTCTGCCGCTGCCACACAACCGTGCTCTCAAACACAACCAGCATAAACAGCGTGAACAGCGAGTAATACCAATACTCATCCAACATCCACAATCCCACGCAGAAAATCTGAAACACGAAAAACGGCGCGACCGCATGCTCCTTGAACAGCTCCGAGAATGTCGGCACGGGGATGTCGAAAATGTTCGGTCCGTAGTACTGTTGCAGACGTTCAATCTCCGCGCCCTTTTCCAATCCCTTGCTCTTTTGAAAAGTCCCCACGGTAGGCTTCGGATCCTGATCGATACCATACGCCAACGGCGCGAACGTGCCTTTACTCTCATCGTACAAAAACCGTCTCTTCTGGAACAAAAAGCTCACGCTCTGCTGTCCTGCCACATTCTCCCTTTGGATCTCACAAATCTCGCTCGCGCCCGCGTTCGCTTCCGGGATGACTTTGATCAATTTCGCGTTCTGCACGCTCGTCGCGGAGCGCGTGGTGAAGAGGGAGCGGAGGTTGACGTTCCAGAAGGTCATGAGCCAGAAGAGGGACTGCAGGGTGACGATGGAGCCGGCGTAGACGAAGGTCCATTCTTGCAGGCCGATGTAGGTGTCGTAGGACTCTTGGGGGAGGTAGTAGCTGAAGAAGACGGGCCAGAGGATGGCGAAGGGCCAGATGTAGGTGTGGAAGAGGAGGGGGAGGGGGTTGTGCAGGGAGGAGGATTTGATCTCGGCGCGGTCGACGAGGCGGTGGGGTGGTGCCCTGGTCATAGTTGTTAGTGAGGTGGAGGACGAGGTGGTTGTTGTACTGAGAAAACTCACATGATGGCGGTGGATGAAGAAGAAGGAAGAAAGTCGAGTCGAAACACGTTGCCAAAGAATCAAAGGTCAAGCCCGCGCTACGTAGATGTCAAAGATTCCAGAACGGCAGTTTGGCCCCCAACCAAAGTTCCCTGCGGCGAGTGGCGGCGATGCATTAATTCGCCGCATTGGCGAGGACTGCATAACCCTGCACAAAATATATGATCATAAGACAATTGCTAGAACACTCGATCGTACTGTCCAACTTGTCCATAACATTCGTCGTGGCGATTCATAATTCGACCTCATCTCATGCCCGCTAAAGTCGCTGCAACAACAGAGGCATATCCTGCCGACCCCCACGCCATTCCTCTCCTCTCCTCTCCTAGCAGTGCAGCTCCTTCGCAGGGTATACCTCTTCTCTCTCATTCTTCTTCGTCTCTGCTTCTTCGTCTTCAACCTCACTCGTTCTGTATTCTGCCGCAGTATTCCTCCTCTCATGCCCAACATACCAAAACGCCAAGTCATAGTCAAGTCGTGTCAAACGAGTGTCGCTAACCAATCAAAAAGATATACCTCCCTCAATCATCACTCTCCCTGCTCGTCCTCGTCGATCTCCTGCCTCTCCCTGCAGCCACATCCCCCACTGCAGCCTCGTACGTCGGAATAGGTGGTGACTTATTCAGCAACCTCCTCGTCTCATCCCTGTCCGCCGTTCCAGCAGGTCTCGCCGTGGTATCCGAGTCATCATCTTCATCGACCTCATCCGCACTTTCGTAGTCCGGAGGCGGATGCTCCGCCGGCTCTAGTGGTAGACCCGGGTCGAAATGTGGCTGCTCGATGCTGGCGCGCGCAGCTTCACTTGATCCCTCGCCTCGATCATCAGCAGGTTCTTCCTCATACGAGTCCATGAGATTGAATTGCGCCAGGGATATGTCCGTGGGTGATCGTTCCGGTCCTGGACTCCTCGCCGGCCGACCTTGCAGCCTGATCTGCGCACTGTTCGTTCGGCCATGGCTGCTTGGCCAGCCCATTCCCTCGCGGATGCCATCCCTCCCGCCTTCCAACAGAATACTCCCCGCCTCACTTCCATACGGCGGAGGTGGCGCCAGACTCCCTGTCATAGGCGCCAGGCCCCACTTCTTGACATTTGCTTCGATGAAAACGAAACCCATCTGGCCGAAGTTGACGTGGATGTTCGCAGGTCCATTGGCGCCGACTGTGGGAAAGAAGTTGTGCAGTTTCAAGCCGTGAGCCACGTCCTCAAGTTTCTTGCCGTTGCGCGTGAAGAAGATTGTGCCGGTTCGTGGTCTGTAACCTACGCCGATGACGTCCCCTTGAACATACGGCGGAGCGTAGCTTGTTCCTGCAAAGGGCTGATTGAAGCGTCGGTGGCCGGTGGAAGTGTATGCGATCGAGTACTTGTGCATGCCAGGTAGTCGAAAAAGCGGATAGGGTTTCGTGGTTAAGCCAATGCTGACGAGTGTCGACTCCGGTTTATCGTAGAGCTTCGCTTCCCAGTAGTAAACCTCGTTTTGCTTGGGAATCGGAAGGTTACTCTGCACGCTGCATTCAGAGTCGAAGAACTCAATCTCCGTCCTCGCCTCGACAAAGCAATTCGCAATCTCCAGCTCCGGCTCAAATTCCCACGCCGAAACGCCCTTCTCCTGTATAGCCAGAAATTGCGAAAGCGAGATATCCGTCTGCACCGACTCCGGCGGGTTGACCTGTACAAACACTAATATCACAAGTCAGCACAACATCCTGATCCGTTCCCAATATGACAGCACTTCCACCTACACTTCGCCCTAAAGTAATCCGCCCGTGTCCTCTCATCCATCTCCGCAATCGCCTCTTCCTCCTCCCTCAAGAAACTCTGCTCATCATCAAACTCTCCCGGTCGGCTCATCCGATCCAGCAGAATCCGGCCTCGACTCGTATACCGGAGGAAATACACGGCCATAATCACGATGCCCACCAGGGCTGCGGATCCAAATGCGGAAAGCATGCCTATGAGGATACCCTTGCCCGTGGAGCCAAGTCCGATGGTGGATGTGTGCCGTTGGTAGCGTGACCATGTTGGTGGTGACCATTGTGGTGTTCGTGTGCTGGGGTTGTGTGGTACTCCTGCTCCTCCTCCTGCTCCTCCTTCTACACCTCCACTATTGGGAATCTCCCATTGTATCCCATCTGGTCTTATATCCGACGCGGATGTCGGTGATGTGTGGTGTGAGGTCGCGAAGGTCGAAGGGAGGGCGTAGACATCCTCGTCCGGCAGCAGCGCGGACTGCGCCATCTGCAGAGCACCGGCTGCGTGCAGTCGGAGGGGTGTATGCGCGGCGGATGCCGGGAAACTATGCTGGCGTCGTCTAGTCGCACTCGCAGCGGTAGATGAGAAGTGTGTCCTGCGGCAAGATGGTGTCCAGGCCGAAAGCAGGAGCCCGTATCGTCCGCCTGTTCAGGCTCTCGAAGTGGTGGTTATGCACTCCTCAGATGCCTGACTCGTCGGCAGTGTGCAGTGACAGGGGAAATGGTCTGCTCGGCAGTCAAATGTCAAGAAACGGTCAGTTGAGAGTGCAGTCGATAGTCAGGAACATGAACCACGAAGACGTTGCGGGTGTTTGCCTTTGCCTTGCGTGTACGAGCGATGGAAGCGGGCACGACTCCAGGGCGCCGGCTGGGCTGACGCAGGTCAGGTTGTTCGGAGTCTTCTAGAGAGAAAGCCGATCGTCCCTTGATTGGCGGGCGGTACTTTGCGACCTCCTTCCAAGATGAACGAGGGGGGCATATACATAAATCCAGATCCTTCTATGCTATGCGTTCGAATATCAGCGTGAAAGGGTGCTAGTTGCAAGTCCAATCATCTGGCAAACAAAGGATGTGCACGTCGCCGCCGTGAATCTATCGTTGTCCCGTCAATGCCCGATCCACGAGGCGCCCCGTGTACCTACACCGGCGCTGGCTTCGCGTGGGTGAAGGATCACCCTTGTTGTCGCTGTATTAAAACTCCTTCTACGGACAAGAAGACAGAGCAAGCCGGTCGACGTGGCGCCATGCGAACGTCTTCACGACGAATTCCGGAGAGGAAACAGCATCAACGTCGTCGTCAATCTCATCTCTCTCATGGCTACATAACTATCTACCTATTCTATCCTATCTACAGATTGCCGCGAGCAATTCCATCCGTCTCCCGATGCCGGCCTTCGCGACCGTGATCACTACATCGCCTCTAGTACTATCAATGCCTTTCACTCGATGGTCTCATTTGGTGACCTTGTTTTCCTCATACGTTGTTCGTTCATCTACCCTTGGTCCGCCGTCGAGTGACAGCAGTGTCGACCTTGCCTTGCCCTGTCATGCTTTTGGTCCGTAGCGTTCACGGCCCATCGCCGAGGCCTTGCATGGTATTTGGCAAGATACCTGCTCGCTAGAAATGCAAATAATTTCCATCCATACGCGTGTTCATTTTTCCTCCCCGGGCTCGATTGCAACCGCATCGCTTGCTGCGTTGCCTCGAACTCAATAATATCTTCAACGCTGCAAATCGCTTGTTGAATACATTAAAAGCAAAATCGTCAGTAGTTGGTGGTACTCGTCGTGTATCCCGCCAGACCGTGGACCGGAGACCACTGAATGTGAGGAAGAACGGCCAGTATTTGACCGTAACTTTCTCGCGATGTTCGACGCGCACTCATCTCCACGGTATGCCACCACGTCGCAAGAGCAGATCTTCTCAATCAAGCCCACACCAGCGGTATATCCGTCTCCTAGAACGTATATAGCTGGCGCAGAGCCTGCTCCTGCGGCGGCGGAAGTTTGTGCAAGAACCCATCGAAGCCCTCCCCGATCATCAGCTTGTACTGCGCCAGAACCCTCTCGAAGCCGCTCAGCGGGCCATCGTCCTGCATGCCAGCCAGGAAGAGACCCGGAGCCTGAGCCATTTCCGAGAAGAAGACGAGTAAGCTGTGTTCCAGCGCTTGAGGGTTGTCCAGGACGACGTTGACGAAGCCTTTATAGGCGTGGCCTTTCTCGTCGGTCCAGCCGACTTTTTGCATGGATTGGAGGAAGGCCGAAGCGAAGTCGGCCAGATGGGGAGCGAGTTGTTGGTGGCAGCCGATTCCGAGGCGGCCAAGGGCGATGGCGGCATTCTCGTTCAGAGATTCTGGCACTTCAGTGCTGAACATGATGACGGCGAGTTTCGCGAGGACGCGGTCCACGTAAGGCGCCATGCCTTCTTTGTGCCTCATGGCAATCTCCCCGCACGACCAGCAGGCGTTGTTAATGACTCGGAAGGCCGTCTCGGGGTCCTCTGTGGGTTCGTTGATGTCAAGCTGTCCGATGAGGATCTCCATCACGTCAGGGATAAAGGCCTGCAGTTGGGAGAAGATGTATATGGCGCAATCGCCCAGCAGTGCGTAGGCCGATTGGCGAACGTCGTTGTTGCTGTCCCGCATGCAGTATGCCAGTAGCTGGAACATGTTGGGTTGTGCAGACTTTGCAAGCTCAACACTTTGTGATTCGTTGAGAGCTTGGATGATGCTGCTCAGGAGGTCTAGGCTGGTGACGAGGAAGTCCTTATCAGGTGTATCCATGTATGACTGCTCTGCGGTCATGCTGTCTTCGAGGTTCTGCTGGATGAGCTTGATGCAGCGCATGAACAACGGCGGCGCATATGGTGCGAACTCTGGACCCAACGCAGTGGAAACGAATGATAGACACTCCAGCAGAGGGAACATCTCTCGCGACTGGTCCTGTACGAGCGTCCACCTCTCGATCAAAGCGGGCATGAGCAGGTTGACGTTCTCGGGTTGCGCAAGAGTTGGTGATGCGTGCTCGGCCAGAGTCTGGACGCAGTCGTACAGGATGTACATGTTCTTGTCCTTGTACTTGTTGAAACACCTGACAAATTGCTGAAGGATGATATTGCAGTACGGTGCGAGCTGCACGTTTGCCTTCTCCTCGAGCGCGGCAAAAGCAGAAGCCGCGGACTCCTGGACCTTTTTGTTGCTGTCAAGCATTCGCTTGAGAAGACCGTCCATCATTGGTTCGAAGAATCGATTCTTTGGTGCGTTTTCGTCGTGTGCGGCCCACTGTGCGAATCGACTGAGGGACCAACAGGTGATTTGCCGCACCACCGGCTGCTCATCTCCAAGAAGTGACAGCATGTAAGGGATGAGATCCTTGAGGTGTGGCTTGATGTCTTCCATGCATCCAAGACCAATGGCACCAAGAGCAAGGACAGCTGCTTCTCTGTTCGGCCAGTCCTTGTGCTGCAAATTTTCCATTAGCCATGGGAGGACTTCTTTGAACACTGCGCCATGAAAGTGACCCGCAAGACTGTCAAGAGCAGCGGCCGAGCACTTTCGTAGGTTCCACTCCTCTTCCGGATCGATGTCGTCGAGATCTTCCTCGTCGATCTCGCCGTCACTCAGATCGTCGTCGTCTGCGTACTGGTAGCCATTCACCGCAGGCTTTGCGCCGTTAGACGTAACCGTGCCAGCGACTGCATCCCGATGTGAAGTCTTCTCCTTGGCGAATGTAGGCTTGATGTCTTGAATATCGTCCTCGACATCAGCGTCCTCATCGTCGCCCTCAAGTCGCAATTGGTCGTCATCGCTGTAGATCATGCAGTCCAGTAGTACAGGCACGATCTGTGGCAGGTGTGGACCCATTGCTGTTCGCAGTGCAGTATTACTGCTTGCCTCGAAGAAGAATTCAGCAGCATCCAGCGCCAGCTCTTGGTTGTGGACGTCCTTCTGCTGGGTCAACGTGTACTCCACGATCCCTTGCACGTGCGGTACTAGAATCTGCGGCATGGAGCTCGCCAGTAATGCGAATGCTCGGCAAACGAATCTGCGGACATCATCGTTGGTGTCTGTTGATAGTCGTACGATCTCGGGCAGGATGTCGTTGATGTGCTCGCGAATTGTCAGTGCAATTGGCTGTGTGATGAAGACGTTGATTGCGGCCAGAGCCTTTGATCGGATTTTGGGATTACTGCTCCGTGTGAACTCAACGAGTTTTGGCAGGAGGAATGCAAGCGGTCTTTGCGTTTGGTACTCCTGGTCCAGAGCTTTCCGGTTGTCTTCGCAAATCTTGAACAGTGCTCCCATGGCACCCTCTTGAGCATCGCCACGACTCTCATCCGCAACCATACTGGCCAAGTCTGGAAGGACCTGTGGCCAGCCGGTAATACCACCTTGTCGCACCACCTCCGTTATGACGTTTCCGACGTAGTTGCGAATCTGTGTGTTCCCATCTTGCAGCCCTTGTAGTACTTGCGATTTGACATACTGTTGGCTCTGTGCCGGAATCTGTTTGTACGACGTCTTGACATTGTTTTTCAGCATGATAGCTGCGGCACTCCGTGCTGCGAGGTAGTGTTGCGGCGTCAAGCCAGTATTTGATATGGGTGTGATGCAGAGGTATGTGAGGTAGTTGTTGATGTCGGGAGAGTCCTTGGTTTGACGAAGCATCTAGACATACTGTCAGTCAACAGCTGCGCAACGGTGTGAGTGTGAACACGAACCTGATCCGCATTTCGCTGAGCCGCGACATCGTGGCCGCTGAGCGAGTCTCGTAGGAACTGTGCCAGCTGGTGCAGCTGCGCTGGTTGTGGCTGCCACGCCATGCTGGGCCGTAATGTGGACGTCAACAGAGAGATTCGGTCGATGCGAATGAAGGATGTGTTGTTGGTGGACGGGAGTCGGAATGCTATACAGTGCAGTGAAGTATGTAAAGGAGGGTCTGTGGACGGGAAGGTGTCTGTCAGCGTTTGCAGCGGTGAGAGCCCACGACGTCGTAAGGCGACACCCAATGGAGCACTGACAGTGCAATGCGCCGGTAAGTTTCGCTCGCAGGTGAAATGGCTTTCTATCCCATTGTCGACATTTTGAGTATCTTGAATTCTTTCAAAAGTGGGGGACGCAATGACGGAGGGCGATGGCTTGCAGGCGTGAATGCAGCAGAAACGCAGCGGAAATTTGAGGTGCAATATGATAGATTCGCGAGGCAATCGTGTGCGAGTTGATCTGTATTTGTGATTGCTCGTCGATGTGTTCGGAGTTGCGGTGGAAAGATGGAAGCAGTAGCAGGAGAAGCAGCACGGGCAGGTACGAAGTACTTCAAGCTTGTCCAGGAAGGGCTGCTCCTGCCGATCCCGCGAGAACATGCTGCGTTTGACCTCACTTCAACTTCACTCTTCACATTCATTGTCACAAGCTGACGACATTGCCATGTTGGAGGGGGAGCTGCCACAGCTCCGATCGATACGCCAATCATCATTGAATGCCCTTTGCCACACACGCTCTCCAGACCAACTCGATTGTTTGCTAAGACAGGCATTCAGCAAGGTACAACCACCAGGGCATGACAGCACAATAGCAGTACACAGGATGTGGCGATCTACGTTGATCACTCTCAAGGCGACGCAAAAAGAGTAGAAGACATTGTTCAGTCTTGAGTTGGACACCACTTTCCAGCAGCGAAAATCTTCTAGAAGCCAATGTCTCCGTCTCCATGTGCGCAACGGGCACGTGCAGGCAGCAGGCTGTCATACGGGACACCTGCAGGAACCCCACGGGCACAACTTGGTACTCGGATCGATCTCGATGAGTATTTGCATTCTTATAGCCACATTCGAAAAGCCGGCTCAGCTTGTGTAAGAACGCGCGTACAATGTCCAGCACCGGTCGGCGACAATCATGCTGGTAAGCACCACAGTGACCAACGTAGGAGGCATAAATTGCTGTGAGCATTGCCGACTTGGCTCTGCACAGCATTCCGTCGTGGCGAACATGATGAATAACCATCAGGACAGCAATTGAAGCTTTCAACACCTCAATCGCACCACCTCACCGCCATCCCGAGCTCTTCCTCTCAACCGTGAACAGCACATGAACATCTGTCTTTATCGAAATGTGGTCCTGCACGATATGATTCGAAGTACTCATCTGTCCTCCCATCTCGGTCGGCCAGTCCTCGACATCCCACTCCAAGCCTTGCGTGGTTATCACGGCTTTGCCATACAGAGGGAGGATCCCGACATTGGGCGTGATCAAGCCCTCCTTCAACGGCGTTTCTATCTTGGTGATCCCTGGCCAGAGCAGGAATGTGATGCTCGACTCGGAGAAGAACCAGAACCGCAGTCTTGAATGGTCGACCTTCTGCTCGCGGTACAGTTCGTGCAGTAAGCCGATGCCCTGGTCAACACGGCCGCCAACACTGCCCAAGACCAACACTTCTCGTGCTGAGGGCAAGTGTTCAACGACCTGCTTGATAGCTTTTCCAAAGTCCGTGGAGTACTGATCCGGATCCTGGGTGATTTTGACTCCTAGCTCAGCGTAATGTGCCCGCACATCGTCCCGTAGCGAGTCCAAATCTCCGTGGATAAGATCTGGCAGATCCGGACTCAATGCTTTTCGCCAACTGTCGCCAGGACTCTGTTCGATACAGAGATCGTGCAAGCGGTTCGCGCCGCCATCTGCGCAGAGAGTGAACCTTGCGTGCGACTTCAAACGTTTGAAGTAGTCCAGATCATCCAAGTGAGTATTCAGCACAATCAAGGCCGGAGCATCGCCGCTCAGAGGCTCTTTCCCTTCACGCTCGAGGTAATGCGACGGTCGTAGTTCCAACACGGTCCCATTTGCGCCATTGTCCGGGGCCATCTATCATATATTTCTGGGGATGTCTCAGGGTTAGAAGAAGATGCAGGCTTGGATTCGCGCCATGACGCTGGTATTGAAGCGGACTCCACTCCGCTTGGGCGATTACTAAACTTTCGATGCGATCTTCCCGTCGAGATGAAGACGAACTTGCCTCTTCCACGTTTAGCCTCATACATCCACATCTCTCTTTCATCCGTCCGAGAAGATGTTTCGTCCAGCGTTCCGAGCAGCTAGTTCTGTGCGATTAACGCCAAAAGGACCGCTAGGAAAACGATTCGCGAGTACCGCCACACGACGATCAGGATCATGGAAAGGCACAGCATTGAGATGGACGGCGGCCGGCGCGATCGTATACTACTACAACACGGCTACCGTCTTCGCTGAAGAGCCAGAACGTACGCGCTCATGTACCCATTAAGCGAAAGATATCCATACTGATGGCAAACAGGCACACTTCGAGCACCTCTAGAAACGGCACATGAATCCGAATCATCCTCCACTATCGAGGCGATATCCGCACAACGACGAGCACAGGCACGGACATCAAATCTTCCACTTTACGACCAGAAGGAGTCAACGACGGAGGCTGCGGCAGAGGATGGCGAGCAAGTTGCAGTGGAAGGAGCCGAGGGAGGACCAGAGGCATTGGAAGAGGAAGCAGAGCAACAAGGAGCTTTCAACGAGGAGACGGGAGAGATCAATTGGGACTGCCCGTGTCTAGGCGGCATGGCGCATGGACCTTGTGGAGAGCAGTTCCGAGCAGCGTTCAGCTGCTTCGTCTACTCAAAGGAGGAGCCAAAGGGTGTGGAGTGCATTGAGCACTTCAAGACGATGCAAAACTGCTTCCGCGAACACCCGGAGATCTATGGATCGGAGCTGGATGACGAGGAGGTTGCAGAAGTTCAGGCAGAGGAGGATCGAGCACAAGCTGCGCTCCAGGGCTCTGGCGATGGTGATGCGCAGTCAGCTGTGCCGTCGCAAAGGAGTTCAGAGGAGGAAGTGCCTGTAGCTGAGGCCGTGAAAGCAGATGCTGGAGCTCTCGCGCAAAAGGCGAAGGATGAAGTGTCGAAGCCATGGCAAGATGGTCGTGAGAGCAAGTCTGCGAACTAGATGTGCATGCAGTGTATCAGTGGTCTAGATGTAACAACATACAGATGTACAAACAATGAAGAACCTCAGCTCATGCTCATGCGGTCAATCTCTGTTTCCTTTGTTCAACTGCGCATAAGGCACTTTTCGTGATTGCTGCCTTGTATGGGTGCCTGAATTCTCCACAACTGGAACTCTGTGTGACGTGCCTTCGATCCATCTTCCACCTTCGACCTCATTCACCTCAGTGTGACTCCGCTCTCCGACACAGCAACGTGACTGCCTTTGGTGCATTTTCCACTCCGCTCGACACCAGCGTCTGCGTCACTCCGCCCTCGACAAAAAATCCCGCCACCAAACACGACACGTGAATCCCAGGTCTATTCTTCCACCACCGCGCAGCTGCTGGAGGGCATACAACCATTCACTCGCGCGAAGTTACCTGCAGCGGACGAGCCCGTTGTCTTCTGCAGTAGAGCGCATCGTTCGGCAGACCAGCTCTTCTTCCTCTTTCTCACCACCTCCTCACCATCGACCCCACCACCTCCACCAACCTACCTACCACCCACCGACCCAACCACCACCACCGAACGATCCCTCACCACGACAGCACGGCGCGAAATTGCCCGGCATGTCACAAGCAGTCGCCAACTCGGCCAAGCAGCCACCTCCGCCTATGCCCACATCCAAGGACGATGTTATCGGCACATGGAACTATTTGCAGTGGGGTGTGGAACAGATCATGTACAGCCTGAGTGATGGCGTCGACCTCCGGACATACATGTCCCTCTACACCTCCATCCACAACTTCTGCACAGCACAAAAAGCCGCCGGCTCAGCGAACAGCCACCTCAACTCGAACCACCGCGGTGCGCACCTCCTCGGAGAAGACCTCTACCACCGCCTCAATGATTACCTCAAGCGCCACCTCGCAGGCGTCCACGCCGAGATGGTCCTGCACGCTGATGAAGCACTCCTCACATTCTACATCAAGGAGTGGAAGCGATACACACAAGCCGGCATGTACAACAACCATCTGTTTCGGTATCTGAACCGTCACTGGGTGAAGCGTGAGATGGATGAGGGCAAGAAGGACGTGTACGACATCTACACTCTGCATTTGGTGCGGTGGAAGGAGGACATGTTCGGATCAACACAAAATGCTGTCATGGATGCTGTGCTGCGTCTGGTGGAGAAGCAGCGCAACGGTGAGACTATCGAGCAGTCTAAGATCAAGGATGTGGTCCAGTCTTTTGTCTCACTCGGCATTGACGAGTCGGACAGCACCAAGACTACACTCGACGTCTACCGCCAGTACTTCGAGAAGCCGTACCTCGAGGCGACATCGGCGTACTACGAGAAAGAGTCGTCGCAGTTCCTCGCGGAGAATTCGGTGGTGGACTACATGAAGAAGGCGGAGCGTAGGCTGGACGAGGAGAAGGAGCGAGTGCCACTCTACCTGCTACCTGAGATTCTGACTCCGCTGATGAAGTGCTGCGAGCAA
This sequence comes from Zymoseptoria pseudotritici STIR04_4.3.1, assembly GCA_000223685.2. Lineage (NCBI taxonomy): Eukaryota > Fungi > Ascomycota > Dothideomycetes > Mycosphaerellales > Mycosphaerellaceae > Zymoseptoria > Zymoseptoria pseudotritici. The sequence continues at coordinate 23,337 of AFIR01000657.1, forward strand.
GCTCTGATCGCGAAGCATGCTGTCACTTTGCGAGACGAGTTCCAGGTCTTGCTCGACAACGATCGTGAAGCTGATATGGCGCGCATGTACAAGCTGCTGGCCAGGATTCCCGAGGGCCTCGATCCTCTGCGCACTCGGTTCGAGAGCCACGTTCGTCAAGCTGGTCTCCTCGCGGTGGAGAAGATTGACGATGCAAAGGACGGCCTGGATCCGAAGGCGTACATCGACGCGCTGCTCGAAGTGCACACGCAGTACGCCGCTCTGGTGCAGAACGCATTCAACGGCGAGTCGGAATTTGTGCGCTCGCTCGACAATGCTTGCCGCGAATATGTCAACCGCAACAAGGTCTGCGCGAAGAATCCCAACCGGTCGCCTGAAGTCCTCGCCAAGCACGCCGACAATGTTCTCAAGCGCTCGACGAAGGCCACCGAGGAGGACGACATGGAGAAGACGCTCGACCAGGTGATGACCATCTTCAAGTACGTTGAAGACAAGGACGTCTTCCAGAAGTTCTACTCCCGCCACCTTGCAAAGCGTCTGGTCAACACCACCTCTGCCTCTCCCGACGCTGAGACTTCGATGATCGCCAAGCTCAAGGATGCTTCTGGATTCGAATACACCAACAAGTTACAGCGCATGTTCCAGGATATGCAGACATCTAGAGATCTCAACGACGCATTCGAGGTATGGCGGAATGCGAGTGCTGGTGAGAGGGACCCAAAGGAGGAGGTCGACGCCAACTACCAGATTCTCGGAACCGGTTTCTGGCCTCTTCAGCCGCCTGTCACCCCCTTCGCGCCTCCTGCCGTCATCAACAAGACCTACGAGCGCTTCACGAACTTCTACCAAAGCAAGCACGGTGGTCGCAAACTGACATGGTTGTGGCATCTCTGCAAGGGCGAGATGCGCGCCAACTTTGTCAAGCTGAACAAGGTTCCCTACACGCTTCAGGTCTCCACGTACCAGATGGCTATCCTCCTCTTGTTCAACGATTCCGATACTGTGGCATACGACGACATCGCTGAAGCGACCTCGCTGGTCAAGGAGACTCTCGACCCGTCCATCGGCATCATGCTCAAGGCGAAGCTCCTGATCGCCAAGCCAGACAATGCGCCGTATTCGAGTGGCGCTACCTTCACCCTCAACCATGCTTTCAAGCACAAGAAGATCAAGGTTAACCTGAACGTCATGATCAAGGCTGAGCAGAAGCAGGAGGCTGAGGACACCCACAAGACGATCGAGGAGGACCGCAAGATGCTCATGCAGGTAAGTCTTTGTCCTGCCATCCTGTTCAGATGTGTTTCCCTTGCTAACAATCATTCCCTAGTCCGCAATCGTCCGCATCATGAAGTCCCGCAAGACCATGAAGCACAACGAGCTGGTTTCCGAGACGATCGCCCAGATCAAGAACCGCTTCTCGCCCAAGGTCTCCGACATCAAGAAGTGCATCGACATCCTGCTCGAGAAGGAGTACCTGGAGCGTCTGGATGGCGGCGATCTCGGCTACCTTGCTTAGGTGAAAGATGTCCCTCAACGATGTGTACATTTTCTCGAACGCGACTACGAATGGTACGGATCCCAGGTCTCGGCAACTGGTGCGGGTCAAAAAAGATCATGGGACGTGGCTGCTTCTTTAGCATGGCGTGGGCGTTTTTACGATGGGTTTGCTTTCGTCCGCTGGTCGCTACAACGACTCGGACATTTGACACGGCAGCGATGGGCTGGTAGAGTGGGAAGAAAACCTGGCATACCATAGGTTCAGAGCATGGATATCGGCAGCATGAGGGAGGAAGGATGAGTTAGACAGATAGCTCTTGTGTCTTTTCTCAATGATCATGTGCATTGAAACCACCAGAACTTGCTCCCAAGGTGCGATAATGTGGTCAGCGCTCGCTGCGGCCCTTGCACAAGCTGACCCAAACAGGACAGTGCAGGCCGGATCAACGCCGGGATCTTACTTTGATGCTTACACAACTCCCTTTCACATTCTTACACTGATAACCACTGTCTGTCGACGCAACGTTCCATCGTTCTCGGCCGCCTTACACCGTCACAAGACATCGAGGTGCATCTGCTCTCACAATGTTGTTAACAACACATCAAGGGTCTGTCCAGCGTTGCGAGTGTCGATCATGCGCCACCTACCACATACCTCCGCAATACGCTCGTCCTTGGAGGATGGGCTTGGCGAGTTCAGACCTGCTTGTCGTCTGAGCCATCTTTCAATCAGAATCCCCTCCTAGCCTTATTCTCTCCTCTCTCTCTCTTCATGTATCTCATGTCTGTCCTCTGAGCCAACCTCCTCCATGGCCAGCTTCCAAACCTACAAGCTCCTCGAAAACGGCCAAGATCCCGCCGCCGACCCCGAAGAAGACGACTTCGACATTGACCCCAAATACAGCAAGCCGAAACGGAGATTCTTGGTCTCCGTACAGTCCGTCAGGTCGTTCTTGCAATATGTCAATGAGCGGTCTCCGGTCCGGATACCGCGATGTGGGGTCCGACAGTATTGCTTCGGTCTTGCGGCGGGATTGGCGGTGGTGATTGTTGTGGCTGTTGTTGGGAGTGCGTTGTTTGGGTTTGGAGAGGGTGAGGATGTGTTGCAGTATATTGATCCGCTGATTGGGACGGGGCCGGGTGGTAGGTTGTGTAATGGGGATGGTGGTGGAGGGGTTATGCTGATGGGTTGTAGGGCATGTCTTTGCGGGAGCGACTTTGCCGTTTGGTATGTTTATGGCCTCGTTCTGTCGAGAAGGTATGCTGATTCCTGGTCAGGTATGGCTAAGCCGGTAGCTGATGTCCGGAGCGATGAAAAGATGGCCGGCTTTGCGAGCGATGATAGCGCAGTCTGGGGTTTCTCGGCGCTACACGACTCTGGAACTGGAGGAGTAAGTCCATTCCAGGACCGAGACGGAGCATCGCCAGCTCCACGATGATGCGATCCTATGTATAGACTGTGCATGCTAACCAAAGATCGACCAGTCGGCATCAATGGGCAACTTCCCGATCTTCGTTTATCCATCGTGCCCCAATCTCACAGAGTGTCGTCTTCAAAAGACGTTCCGTGGCTCTCACTACAAGAAAGAAAGCGTCCACGCCACTCCTGGATACTTCTCCATCGAGCTGGAGAATGGTGTGAAATCGGAAATGGCAGCATCCATGAAAGTGGCCCTTTTCAAGTTCTCCTTCGCCAACGGCACGGATACAACCGACATGACCATTCTGCAGGAGGGTTCTGATCTGCCAGGCTCGCAAGGAACCAGAGCGCTTTACATCGATCCCGTGAAGCAGAGATTTACCGCTGAAGGTCGATTCAACCCTAGCTTTGGTCAGGGACATTACCGAGCATATACCTGCGTGGACATCAAAGGGGCCAAAGTGCAAGATGTCGGCGGTTTCAACTCATCAGCAGTTCTACCCGGCCAGAGCTACATGAATGACACAAGCCTTTACTTCGGACCCAAGCAGGGAGTATACGCCCGGTTCGAGAACGTCAAGGCGACGGACACAATTTGGGTGCGCTACGGACTCTCCTGGTTGAGCATCGAACGAGCCTGCGAGAACGCCGAGAAAGATGTCGGAGATTGGAACTTCGAGCGGCTTCGAAGAGAGTCAGAGAAAGCCTGGAGGAAGAAGCTGGCGCCCATCAAGATCGACTCGAAGGGTGTTGATAAGAAGCATTTGAGGAACTACTGGAGTGGCGTTTATCGAGCATTTCTCAGCCCGCAAGACTATACAGGAGAGAATCAGCTTTGGAACTCGACCGAGCCATACTACGACAGCTGGTACTGTATTTGGGATACGTTTCGGGGAGTTCATCCGTTCTACATGCTGGTTGATACGATCTCGCAGTCGAGGATGGTGCGGTCGTTGATTGATACGCAGAAGCATCTTGGTTGGCTTCCTGATGTAAGTTTCATTACGTTTCACTCACTGAATATCTGCTAACCTATGGACAGTGTCGAATGAGCTTTTGCAAAGGCTTAACTCAAGGAGGTTCAAATGCCGACGTGGTCATAGTGGACAGCTTTGTGAAGGTTGGTAACCCTAACCCTAACGAATCCACGGATCATGGCTGACCCTGGGAAACAGAAACTCGAAGGTGTCAACTGGGACGACGCCTACGCAGCCATCGTCAAAGATGCCGAAGAAGAGCCTGCCAACTGGGATGTCGAAGGGCGAGGAAGTCTTGACAGCTGGAAGACCATCGGCTACGTCCCATTCAAAGAAAAATATGACCCGTTGCACGAGGGCTTGCGGACAAGATCGATATCTCGAACAGTAGAATACGCTTACGATGACTTTTGCATCGCTTCAATGGCCAACGCCACTGGTCGTCACGAGGACTACGAAAAGTACGCCCTCCGAGCCGGGAACTGGAAGAACGTCTACAACCCCAACCTCGAATCCATGGGCTTCAAAGGCTTCCCTCAACCACGGTGGAAGAACGGCACTTTCGGGTTCCAAAATGCCACTCTCTGCTCCGACCTCAACAATTTCCACGGCTGCTATCTTAATCCATCCGGCCACGAGACGTACGAAGGCAGTCCCTGGACCTACCTCTTCTTCGTACCCGGCGACATGCAAGGCCTCATCACCCTCCTCGGCGGGCGAGAAGCCTTCCTAGCACGTCTCGAAAAACTCCACGACAGCGGCGTGCTCTACATGGGCGATGAGCAAGCCTTTCTCACCGCCTTCCTCTACCACTACGCCGGCCGTCCGGGCCTCTCAGCCAAGCGCACGCACATGTACATCCCCGACATGTTCAACGACACCATCACGGGCATTCCAGGCAACGACGACAGCGGAGCCATGGGCACATTCGTCTTCTTCAGCATGCTCGGCATTTTCCCTTCCGCAGGACAGAACGTCTACTTCATCATCCCGCCTTACTTCCCGAGCGTGAGTATCAAGAATCCACAGACGGGCAAGACGGCGACGATTCGCAATGTCAATTTCGATCCGACGTATGAGAAGATGTATGTGCAGTCGGCGAAGTTGAATGGGAGGACGTATACGAAGAATTGGATTGATCATGAGTTTTTCTTGAAGGGTGGGACGTTGGAGTTGGTGTTGGGGGACGTCGAGAGTGAGTGGGGGACGAAGGAGGAGGATTGTCCGCCGAGTTTGTCGACGGGGTTGCATTTGCCTTAGCGGGAGTTGGAGGGTATCTATATCGACAGAAGATGTTGAAAAGAATTGTACGATTGTGTATGCTCATCATAGACTTTTCTCTGTACAGCTGGACAGTAGTAGTAGAAGAAATCAGAGAAAAGAGATGGCACGTAGCACTGAATCGCGGTCTCTCGAAGGCTCGAAGCAGTATAAGTATCCAGAGCTTGGACATCGTTGGCGTGATGGTGTAGAACTTATTTTTCATTTAGCGTTCGAGGCGCCAGCCCCTCATCGTCATTGCACATTGCCGTGCCTTGATGTGGTTGTCGATCGGGTGGCTGACCCGATGGCGAACTGAAAAACTGACAGATGTCAAACGTTTCTGTTTCCGATAACACGAGAAGGACTGAGAGAAGTGAGTATATAGACAGGCATATGAGACAACGAAAGCAACTGTACCTCGAACCTTGACGTCGGGTGGTTCGGAACAAGAGGCTCGCAAACTCACTCCACAGTGTGTTCCATGGTCGCGACTAAGCGGCTACGCCTCAGGTAACTTTGGTGTTTATCTCAGCCATCGTGCACGCCGATCGCAGTGACGAGAGGGGAAGACTAGGACCGAGGGAGGTTTGAGAAAATGCTGATCGCAGCTACATAAACTCTGCAGAAGAACGTCAGTCAAAAAAATTGTTCAGCTCCACACGTTCTCTGACCAGACGACACGATTGACCTCTAACTTGCCGTAACAAGTTTTTTCAACATCGCCAAAATGGACAAGATCAAGGCTGCCCTCAGCGGAAAGTCCAAGCGCTCGTCAATGGCTGCTCCGAGCAACACCACGACCCCCGCGACCACCACCTCTTCAACGACGACCACCAAGCCCGCAGCAACAACTCCAGCTGTCGCTGATGCGCCGGCGACCAAGGCACCTGTTGCAGCGACGGCTCCAGCGACCACTACTCCAGCGACCACTGCTCCTACGACCACCACCACCACGACTCCAGCCACCGCAGCGACCAAGAAAGCCGAGAAGCCCATCAAGCTGTACTCCCACGCCGGCGGTCCAAACCCATGGAAAGTCGCCATCATCATGAATGAGCTGTCAATTCCTGTATGCAATAACCTTCTCACTCTTGCTTCAAAAAAAAAAAAAAAAACATCAGCTGACAGAAAAAAGTATGAAACCATCCTCAAGGACTTCGGCGACCTCAAGAAAGAGCCCTTCGAGGCGATCAACCCCAACGGCCGCGTGCCGGCGATTGAAGATCCCAACACCGGCGCCACGGTCTGGGAGTCCGGTGCCATCATTGAGTACTTGCTCGAGACGTACGACGGCGCACACACGCTCAGCTACACGGACACCACGGAGAGGATTGAGAGCCGTTGCTGGTTCCACTTGCAATTGAGTGGACAGGGTCCATACTTTGGTCAGAAAGGTGAGTTCCCAAGGCCTGCATTTCGTCCAGCAAAGCTCAGCAACTGACTCGTCTCCGCAGCCTGGTTCACCCTCTACCACCCCGAGAAAATCGAGTCCTGCCAAGAGCGCTACGGCAACGAAATCAAGCGAGTCATCGGCGTCATCGACTTGCACTTGAAGAAGACGGGCAACGAATACCTCGTGGGCTCGAAGTGCACTTATGCCGATCTCGCGTTCGTGCCATGGCACTGGCTCATCCTGTTCCCGCCGCACCTGATGGGTGAGGACTTCGCGGCCGAGTGGGAGAAGGAGTTCCCAGCTGCGTGGGCGTGGAATGAGAGGTTACAGGCGAGGCCGAGTGTGGCCAAGGCGAGGGAGGAAAGGAAGACTGCTATGGGTCAGTAGAGAGGATGCTAGAAAGAAGGAGTGGGTTTCTTTTGATTGCTTCGCTTTGGAGAGATACCACCTTGTTGCGCGGTTTGTTGAATTGCGTTGGGCGGGAGTAATAAGAGTCGAAGTATATACCCTCGTATTCTATGACAGAGCATATGCTTTAATGGCTGGTTCGGACTTGACTCTCGCTCCCTGGCTGTGATTTCGTTAGAACATGTCGTGTGCAATGGAGGTATTGCGTGGCTTACATAAATCCTTTAACGAGGTTGTCGAATAATGAAGTCAGATCATCCGCCACAGAAGACTTCATATTCTTCGCTGAAACTCGCAGACAGATGCTGAAGGCGTTCTTCCTCACGCGGGACAAGTTGGCAATACCGTTATTGTTCAATGCGTCCAGTGCTAGACTGTAAGCTGCGGATGAGACGGTCATGGTGGTATGGATTGTGGGTCGTAGCGGGCAGAGATCTTGGATTCGGATGACTGTTGCTCCCGGCAGCTGAGCATTTCCGCTGCTGGGAGTGACAATTCCGTCGTACTGTGATAGCATTAGCTCCGCAAAGAAATCTAGACCTCGAATACCAAATACCTTGGTCCAAATTGAAGTTGTCGGGACCTGCGCAGTAAACCTGCTCGCGTGCAGCGCCTTGTAGTACTGACTGCCGGCACTTTGCTGCCACAGTGCGGGCTGACAGAGGCCGGTCTTGCAGACTTCCGAGAGTGCACTGTCAAACAAGTTGATGCCGTCGAAGTCCGGTGCCAGAGCGACGAAGGCTCGGGTGACTTTTCTGGTGCTCGGCCAGAATTGTAAAGACCACTGAACATTCGGATTGCCCTGACTGTGTGCGATCACGGCGACGGGAAGTCCGCCTGAGAGCGAAGAGAGGTAGTGCAGGTTGTAGGCCACGTACTCGGCGTTGACCTGCATGTCGCCCATGGATCGATTTGCTGGAATGTTTTGTCAGCGTGACAATATGTGAGTTGGGAATGCATGCCGTACGAATCGTGATGTAGCAGGCAGTGTAGCCATTGGCCTTCAGCGCTGGCACGTATCCGTCTCCCCAGGTCTCTTGCCCGGTCGTGGCAGTGCCGTGAACGAGCAGTACGGGCGGCGATTTGGTGGTCGGGTTTCCGTTTGGACATGTGAGAGAGGCTGCAAGATCGTCCGCATTGACTGTGAAAGGCGCATCGCCATCGAAGGTGAAAGCGGGTGCAGCTCGTGGCAGAAGAGGCGACGCGAGGGCGAGGGACGAAATCAAGAGAAGGAGTGGCGTGAAGAGAGACATGCTGAGAGTGGTGGGCGAGTGTGTTGAACAGCGTGCTTGTAAACGTCGAGTTTCGCGTCGATCGTCTGGAGAGTAACGAAGCAACGCACAAGAAATGACAAAGAGACGGAAGGAGCAACGTCCATATACTTCCCGATTCCTTTGTTCTTGATATAGAACACCAGATCTTCTCTGTACACGCGTGAGACATGCTATTCGGGCCGCTCCTCGGCGGTAGAGCAGAAGTAGGACATAGCGTCTGTATTCCTTGCTGTGATTCTCCCAGGGGCACAGCATGGCACGAGTCGCTATGTGCTGTGGAAAAGCAGTGCTGGAGTAATATACTGGACCGGGGAGAATTGTCCCTCAAATCAAGCACTCCGGCGGCTAGGATTCGATGCTCGTGCGAATGTGGTGAACGATGGTCAAGCAGCGAATGAAGTTGTAGAAGTCTTGTTTTGCGAGGTCGGGAGAAATGGGAGCGCGGGAAGGCACGGTCCGGGGTTGCAGTGATGATCTGCGCAGGGGTGGTGGTGGGCTGTTACCGAGACGCGGAGTCCAACACGGAGGTCTGTTGACAACATGTTCGTCGTCTTGAAAGGGGAACTTCGCTATTCGTGGGAGAACTGCGCGGGATGAGGCTGAGTGCGGAAGGAGAAGACGAAGCAACGAAGACGCCACGTCGGCTCCTTCTTCTCTCGGTCTAGATCAAACGCTAGCTTGCACGTGCCAGTCCAGGCTTCCCCACCTTCACCGTCTTATCCTTATCGCGGCTCTTCCTCGTTGTGTTTCCTTTCAATAACCATCAAGGTCGCTTCTGAAGCACACGAACACGAACCATACCAGATCAAGCAAGACCCGTCAAGCAGCGAATTCCATCATGCATAACTCTTGTTCGTGGTTCCATACTCACTCAAGCTTGACGAGCCAGTGCTGACTCCATCTCAAAGGCCCAAAGTGTAACGCTGCGGTCTCCAGCGGAAAGACCTGCGGCTCGTGCGGAGCTGTAAGTCCAATTGTTCGACTTCGTGCGCCACGCTCAAGCACTGACATGCTGCAGACTTGCCCAAACTAAAGCTCGAAGCTTCTCCTGACGAGACCTCGAGGTCCTACAAGCAAGACGTTGGAGTCGGGAAGCTGTGACATGGCATCATGAGGAGACGATCATACGAGAGAATGAAAGGATGACGAGATGAGATACGATGCATACGAGACAAGAGGCGGATCGCAGATAACGAATGGCATACGCACTGCGAACGATTGCATTCGATTGTCGTGATCCCTCCAGCTTCCGATATGTGCCGTGATGCTGGCGTTCGCCAACTACATATGCCGGCAGTCGTCAGCACGATGGCTTACGCCGTTTCATGTCATGATGTAAGCCGCTGATGAGCTGACAGTGTTTCGAATCGGCCGGGTTGCTCGATCACGTCTGCGTCGTGAGGTGCTGACAGTGCAAGAGAAGAGAGCACTATTCTGCTTTGTGCGTGAGGCCACTCAAGGGCGTGATGATAGTGAAGCTATGGTATATGAGCTGTCGGATTACCATTATGGCAGTAGCAAGGTGATGTTACAATAATCCCCATCATTAGACTTGTGCTCCAGTCGTCCTTGCGGACATACCATCTTCCCGATTCCACGCTTCCAGTCTAAAGCAAAGCGCCGCCCGTACTCAGACATTTCTTGTCCGCCTCTACTCCTTGCCTTGCACCCGATTGATCCACACTTCCCTTTCGATCTTCCCGTTCCCATCTGCTCCGTGACTCCACGCTAGAATGAATCCATAATCAAAAATGCAGATGACAAAAACCAAAAACAGCCAGAACATGGGCAGAGCACACAGAATTCTGTCAAAGGTGTCAGCCAATGGGGCGTTGCATGCAGAAATCAGAACCCACCCTCAATCGTTCTCATTTCGTTGCCTTTGCGGTGCAAGTCCGGCAAGTCTTGAGCTTGCACTTGGCGCACTCGTAGATGAACCAATGTGGTCCCAAGTGGCACATGTTGCAGTTCCAGAGAATGAGAGTCGTGTCGGATTTGATCATCTTGAAGGAGTGCTCGCACTTTCCGGGTTTGGCCATCTGTCGGGAATGATGTTAGTTAACATTGATCATTCAAAGGCTTGCGTCCAATGAGAAGCTCTCACCTTGATGGATTGTGTGTTGTGTCGCGAAGGTGTTGAAGACGATCTGGTCTGTGTTGATCGAATGTATGATTGAACAATGGCAGTCGATCCGAATAGAGTTCCTGTGTCGTAATGGACAGCCAAGGACGGAAGTTGTATGGTTTATCGGTGGTAGTGTTGGCGATGATATGGCAGAGGACCCGAAGTACTGGATGATGGAAGACTGAAACGTAGTGCCGGGTCGAAGGAGCTATATAGTATCCCGAGCGAGCCAGATGTGACTCTGCGGTAGTGTTGCTTTCTCAATTCGTCTTTTATGGAGCTCAGCCAGTGACAGGTAGGGCGCACACAAGTGCCGTCGGATTCAGACTGAAGGCGTATGAATTGAGCAAAGAGGCAAGATCTGGTGATACATTGTAGACGGCAGCGGTGCGACGTGCTGCCCTTTTCTCTTTTGATCTCCGTGGTCAACCCTTGGTCATGGCCGCACCCAAAGCAGTAAGCAGAGAAAGAGACCAAAAACCAGGCGGCGTGGCTCAATCACTTCCCCGTTCCCGCGGCGGTGGGTTGCTTCGCAGATGGTTGTCCTGGGAGGAAGATCCCTGCAACGGAGGCACAACGGGCACGATAGCCCTGGCTGCTTCGAGCGAAGGGTGGAGTGCGGCACGCCTCGGAGTGGAAGGTGGATGGATCATGTTGCTGGCAGGTGTGCCGTGAAAAAGACACACGCCGATCTGGCAGCAGCACGAATCGGCCGGCGCTCCCAGCGACCAGGGCACTGGAGCGTCACACCACTGCAAAGCAGTTAGATCTGTGATAAGGTTTACCGTCCGAGTTTGTGTGGTGCGATTCAGGCACGCGGATCTCGGATGCTGCAATCCCAAGGCCCGGACCTCTGGTATGCTGTCGACATCATCTCACCTTTTCTTCCTCTCATGCTCCTTTCATCTCGACGTCTTGCACGCGAGCTCATCTCATCGATCGAGAGAGAAATCGTGCACGTCTGGACCGCTCTCGCACATTCTTTTGGCCGTCAATCGCCTAGAAAATTGACGATGAGAGGTCCAAAGAAGCGTCCGGCAGTCCTTGCTGACCGGAATGAGCGGCCTGCATGCTCGGCGCAGCGCCACGCACGCCCTCGAAACGACCGACTGCTCTTCGATCAACGCCGTGCCCTGCACTCCAAGCTGCCCTCGCATAGTCACAACCATTGCAAGACCAGTCGGGCGGTCTGCCGCACGATCTAGGAGCAGTCACCTGTTTCGACGAGGATGATGCGATGACATGCAGCTGCAGCCATCCTTGCTAGCCCGACTAGCACAACGTTTTCCAACCTCAGGCCTTGCCGACGAGGGTGCATGCGATCACTGCGGCAAAGGCTCCTCCACCATCCTCGCTGCTCTTCATTCCTGTGGCGGCGTGGTCAAAGGTGATGTATCGAAAACCTCTCCAAGCTCTCTGTTTCCACACCCCTCCGCTCTTCGCTCTGTGTAACCCTCGCGCTCAGGGCCAACTCCGCATAGGACCACGGAAATTGGCTCCACCGTGCGCTGACTGACAGGTCGCTCATGTCCCTGTTACCTGGTTCGATACAGCGAGCGCCATGCAGCTACACACAGAAGCTCTCCCAGTGTCATCGCGGCCACGCATCAACCCACGACATGTCACACCCGTTCTTTCGCTCGCAGAAAGCGTTGCGGACTAACGCCCGGCGCCTGTTCCGGTACTCATCTCGACATCAGACTTGCCAAATACTACGGTTATCTGCATCCATGGCGTCAGCAGGCACGCACTTCATCTCCCACTTCGATATGCCATGAAATCTGAACTGGCTCGCGGGAAGGCGCGGAAAATGTAACGTGCCCAAGAAGTCTGGCGACACGGCACGCGGCTCAGAAAATGGAGATGCTCGGCCGGGCTTCTTATCTGCCGGGCAGTTACTTCTCCTATCACATTTCAACGTCATGACTTTTACCTGAATTGATGAGAAGCAGTATCGTGTTGAATGCTACGGCGTGGCTTTGCTACGATCTGAGGATTGGCCGAAGCAGGGATGGGGAGACGCGGCGAAGCACGAACGTATCAAAAGTGCTCCTTCAAGACTGCTGAAACGACCAATCTATACCCGACAAGGCGGGCAAGTCTGGAGAAGGAGATCGCATCGTCGACCCCAGACCCACTCGAGTTCGTGGATCTTCCTGTTCTGTCTTTGACACATCCTGTGCCGGCATCACTCAGGCCGCGACTCCACCGAAGGTTCTCCAATGCAGATCACGGATGTAACGTGTCACATTTTGCGATCACTTTTTCGGAGGTGGACCGAACAGTGACACTGAACCTTGTCAATGGCTTGCTGCTCGCAGTGACACGCCCCGCCGCTTGGTCGATCTTATTGCGCAACTGAGCCACTAATGCAGGTACAATGTCTCAGGACTCTCGAACCAGGTCACTGGGTCAACGGCGATGCTTCTGCCACACACGATCGAACGGGAACAGAAGTACATACTTTGATATTCTGCACCCTTCCGTCTTACCATCTCAACGTGGATGTTGCACCCGCAGCTCGGAGATTTGAGCGCGCAATTCCTTGGACATCTTCGACCAGATGACATTTCCGAGCGGCACATTGCTGAACGAACCTGAGTGCCGGCGTCCAGGAGGCTGGAAGTCGGCGATCATATGGGCGTCGGTCTGGACTCTGACAGTATTGAGCACCGAGAGACATGGACCACTTGCCATCTGACTGACACCATCGTACGCAGCGTACAGCATGATTGGATGAAGCTCGAAGGTTGTACCTGCCTCTCGACCAGCCGCCGGAGCAGTCATCTGTCAAGATTTCAGATCCCAATCGCCGACCATGCCATCCGTCACTCCATCGGTCATTCCAATTCGGCCAATCATCACCCCATCCGCACTCTCCTGGGAGTCCATCGTTTGTGTACACGCCTCTGGTCGGACAGCATGGGTGGCCGATCACAAACAACGACGCATCAGGCATCTCTGTCAGGTACCATCGAGGAATAAATGGCAATGTACCCAACGTGGCCATCGCCGTCGTGTTCGTCGAACACAACATGCTCCATTTCGTTTCACAAATATCATCGATGGATTGATGATGCCTGGAATGCCTGGAATGGCATGAGCAGGTATCTCAGCTTTGGAAGATCAATCATATCAGGACATCATCGACCGATCATGATCTCAGCTTCACGCAAGGTCAAGAGAGAAGCATTGGGGCATACACTTGCCAATGGCAAGTTCGAATGAGCAGCATGAAGAACGATACTGATGACTTCGGCAGTTCTTGGACAACGGCCGCGCGTGCTCACGCTCTGAGAGCGTGGGTGTCAATAGAACGAGTCAACGACCGTCGCTCCTACCGAAGGCTCCATTGTCAGTATGGTGCAATCGGATCGATACCACTTTGCGTTCCGGTGAGATGCCCAAGGCGTGTTGATACGGAGACAAGTCCGAAACATGAAGCGATGAAACGGCAAGGTTGCCTTCAAGAGCATTTGGAGTGTTCAATCGAACAGCGAGAGGTGGAACGTCAGCTCGATCAAGCCATCATACTCAGAGCGGTCGCAAGTGGCAATGAACTGCGAGGGTGGTACAATTGAAGACAGAAGTCGATTGACAAGTCCTTCTGAAGGAGACAGTCGGCATCCTGGAACTCAGCTGTGCTGTTACCTTGACGTCCTGCTGAGCTACATGCACCGCTTGTTCCCACGCCTGATCAGCTTATCAGCATTGTCCGATACGATATCTTGCCAGCAGGATGGTATGCTAACCCGTTTTATTACCTCTGCCAGATCATATGTTGGCCTCAGGCTGCAATCGTGACGATGCTCGGACGAACAAGGAAGCAAGAGCTTTGTATGCGCTGGCAGTTCCGTTCGAGAAGAGAACGATAGAACACATGCTGCCGAACGAACGGACACGTTGCAGTATCCATCGTTCTCACATAGCCCGTAGTCCGCTATATTGTTGTCCTTTCACTCACATCTGAAACGTGCACGTGACCTGACGTCCTGGCGAAAGTTCTATCCAGTTCGCGAAACAAATAATCTTCGCCGCTTGCGCTAGGATTTTGGAACAGACACCCCACCACCGACCATACTATCGTCTCCACCCAAACAACACATTCTGTGGAACCCGTGAAGTCTCTTTCGTGCGCCCGAGAAACAGACGTCAATACAGATACGACGACCACCAGAAACCCGAGCAAACCACCCCAAACAATCGAGCCTCACCGAATTTCCCACCACTACGAACAAAGTACGAAAACTTCAAGATGTCGGTCGTAGGACTCGACTTTGGCACGCAAAACAGCGTTATCGTAAGGAAACCATACAAGAGATGAATTGATGGGCGAGAGGATCGGATACTGACAGGTTCACAGGCTGTTGCCAGGAATAAGGGTGTCGATGTGATCACCAACGAGGTTTCCAACCGCGCGACACCGTAAGAGATGCCTTCATTTGGTCGCGAGGAATATACACTGACACCCACCTAGATCCCTCGTCGGGTTCGGTCCACGCAGCAGATATCTCGGCGAATCCGCAAAGACACAAGAAGTCTCCAACCTCAAAAACACCGTCAGCTCCCTCTCCCGCCTCGTCGGCCGCTCATTAAACGATCCGGACGTCCAAATCGAGCAGGACTATGTCTCCGCACCATTGGTGGATGTGAACGGTCAGGTCGGCGTGGAGGTCTCATACCTGGGCCAGAAGACCAAGTTCTCGGCCGCGCAGCTGTGCGCCATGTTTTTCACAAAAGCGAGGGAGACCGCATCGAAAGAGCTGAAGTTGCCGGTGAATGATATGGTTATCGCGGTGCCGGCGTGGTACACGGATGCACAGAGGAGAGGGCTGTTGGACGCTGCTGAGGTTGCGGGAATCAAGGTTCTTCGCCTTATCAACGAGACTACGGCCACTGCTCTGGGATACGGAATCACCAAGCTTGATCTGCCTGCTGCTGAGGAGAAGCCGCGCCGAGTTGCGTTCATCGATATTGGACACAGCAACTACACCGTCTCGATCTGCGAGTTCAAGAAGGGCGAGCTGAAGGTTGTCTCCACCGCATATGACAGGCACTTTGGTGGTCGCAACTTTGACAAGGCTATCATTGAGCACTTCAGGGCCGAGTTCAAGGAGAAGAACAAAATAGGTTGGTGGTCGTTCGGTTACAGCATGTTCCTGGCAGCTAAACTAACCTCCTTACAGACATCAACGAGAACCCAAAGGCGAAGGTCCGTGTGGCCGCTGCTGTCGAGAAGCTGAAGAAGGTTTTGTCCGCCAACGCAATGGCACCGCTCAACATTGAGTCGCTGATGAACGATGTCGATGTCCGCGGAACACTCAAGCGCGAGGAGCTGGAGGAGCTCGTGAAGCCTCTTCTTGAGCGCGCTACTGCCCCATTGGAGCAGGCTCTCGCCGAGGCAAAGCTCAAGGTGGAGGACATCGACATTGTTGAGCTGGTTGGTGGCTGCACGCGTGTCCCAGCGCTCAAGAACGCCATCCAGACCTTCTTCGGCAAGACCCTCTCCTTCACCCTCAACGCCGACGAGGCCATCGCCCGCGGATGTGCCTTCAGCTGCGCCATTCTCTCGCCCGTCTTCCGCGTTCGCGACTTCAGCGTCCAGGACATCGTCAACTACCCGATCGAATTCACCTGGGAGAAATCGCCCGATAGTCCGGACGAGGACACAAACTTGACTGTCTTCAACAAGGGCAACGCCATGCCATCAACCAAGATTCTCACATTCTACCGGAAACAACAGTTCGATCTCGAGGCCAAGTACGCCAAGCCAGAGGGCCTTCCCGGCAAGGTCAACCCATGGATCGGCCGATTCAGCGTCAAGGGCGTCAAGGCGGATGGTAAGGACGACTTTATGATTTGCAAGCTCAAGGCACGATTGAACTTGCACGGAGTGCTCAACGTTGAGCAAGGATACTATGTGGAGGACCAGGAGATTGAAGAGCCAATTCCTGAGTCAAAAGACGAGAAGAAGGACGGAGACGTGAGTACAACCCGATTGATGCATTCCGCAACATGTGCAGATGAAGTAAAAGCCAAAGCCGGCGAGGTAACGGCGGCCGAGTTTCTTCAAATGCACATTGCCGAACGCGCCGCGAAACGGCCGAAGATCGAACCATTGCTGACAACCGGACAGGCAATGGAGACCGATGACAAGGCCAACGGTGAAGCCAAGGCGCCGAAGACGCGCAAAGTCAAGAAGCAAGTGCGCAAGGGTGACCTCCCCCTGTCGACTGCTTCCGCATCGCTTGACCAGTCTTTTAAGGACGCCTTCATGGAGAAGGAGGGCCAGATGATTGCGGAGGACAAGCTTGTTGCCGAGACCGAAGACAAGAAGAACGAGCTCGAGTCGGAGATCTACTCCATGCGCGGAAAGATTGACGAGTCGTATGAGAGCAACGGCTACTCTGACTTTGCCAGTGACGAGGAGAAGCAGAAGATTCGCGACAAGTGCGAGCAGCTTGAGGTGAGTTGAGACATTGCGAATGATATCACACAGGGTTCACATGACTAACGAATTCAACAGGACTGGCTCTACGACGACGGCGAAGACGCCACCAAGGGCCAATACATTGCCAAGATGGACGAGCTCCGCGCCGCCGCCGGCCCGATCGTGCAGCGCTTCAACGACCGCCGTCAAGAAGAGGAAGACGCGCGACGAGCAAAGGAGGAGGAAGCCGCCGCCAAGCGTCGTGCTGAGCTCGAGGCGAAGAAGAAGGCCGAGGACGAGAAGAAGAAGGCTGATGAGGCGGCGAAGAAGACTGCTGAGCCCGAGGCCAAGGACGAGGAGATGAAGGACGCCCCTCCAGCTGAGGAGGCACCTGCCGCTGAGGATATGGATTAGAGCATGAATCGATGATGAGCAGCGAGTGGTTGGAGGCGAAAAGGGGCTAGACGTTGGGCTGGCTGCCCATGATGGACGCTGCATGATTCGTTTTGTTCGCTCCGGCCGACACTCTTTGGTGCGTGGATGAATGAAGGGATGAGGACTTACGTATAGATAGACTTCATGAAAAAGAAAGCGTTTCTATTTGAGCATTGTGAGTACAATCCCGTTGTTGAGGAAGTGCTTGAATTGTCTGATGGTTCACAGCACCTCCGTCGGCTACCGTGTCTATCATATGATAGATTGAGACAAGGATGTTTTGCCTTGGCGCATATCTGTTTGCGCACGCTCATGCACGAAGACCCGTTTGTGCTGCTTCTCGTCCGTCACTTTCATTTCGTCTCGGTCTGTCACTTCGACTTCAACTTCAACTTCATCCTTCTGCTTCATCAACACCTGATGATCTCAATTTGGTGAACCACACTTTTCTTCCCATCATCCGACACGACTTCTCACTGTCTCTCCTCTCACAATGGCCGCCAACGCCACTGTCGAGCACTGCGCGATGTGTACTGAGCCAGGTTTGCTGCAGTGCGGTGGCTGCAAAGCCATCAAGTACTGCTCGGTACGTGCCTCGATCAGACTAACAACCTCTTCACCTACCATAATGACACCCGGCTCGTCTAGGTCGAGTGCCGTGAAGCAAGCTGGAGGTTCCACAAGAGCCTCTGCAAGACGTACAAGGACTTTCAGACTGCGCCAGGGCCTGACATGTACCGTGCGCTTTATTTCCCACCGACCGCTCGCAAGCCAGAGTTCCGATGGCTTTCAAAGCTCAGCGCGTCCTCCATTTTTCGGCACGTCAAAAGTGACATTAGCGACCTCGTCCGAGCCCGGAGGATAATCAATACCTGTCAAGTTGGAACGGATTGTCTCACCGACGAACTGCTTGAGCGACCGCTCAAGATCTACACAGACGAAGACCATGAAGCCCGCTATTCGACACTCAATAAAGCCATCGCCGAGACCACCCACCACTTTGTACAGGGCCGTCGGTGGGGAGGCCCGATTGTTGTTGTCGCCGGACAATATGGCGAGCAGAACTTCGACTTGGTCGATTACCAACGACTTCTTGCTTTCTTCATCATCGACCTTGGAGATGGACATCCTTACCCTCAGGTGTTTGAGCGGAAGCATCAGTGCGTCATGTTGCCATGTGCCGGAGAGAGCCGTTTGAACGGCATCACGAGCTCGCGAACCGTCATGTGCCCTCCCTTGCACCTCATGGGACGAACGAAGTCTAAAGTGTCAGCAGTCTCTGAGGTATTGTCATCGTCCCCAAGCTTGAGAGTGAGTACTGACCGGCTCGCAGCGCATCGGTATGCCACTACTTGTGATAGAGTATGGCACAAAGTCCAAAGCGTGGACCGAGCCAGGTGACCTCTTCAGCGAAGCCCTCTTGCTTCACATCGGCGTTGATCTTGCCACCGGTATCGCATACTACGACCCCAAGGACATGGCCAAGAAGGTCGCAGGCGGGAGGACGAACTTGGGCAATGTGCTAATCGCTCGCGGCGACGGCCAACCCCTCGATCCAGAAGCCGTGGATGCGTTGGTAGATTTTTGTCAGTCGCATCTGCACTCATACTACTTGAGCATGACCGGACGGGGCCCTGATTCCACCTCGACTCGCGCCAAGCTCGACGATGCTGGTTACACAGCTATGTGGGATTATGCTACACCGACGGCCTGGGCCGACTATCTCGCGGAGTGGAAGGCATTGATGGCGGACAAGAAGGCTGCGGCGGCAAGCACAGGCGTCAAGGATCGAGAGGAAGTGATTGCTGGTGGAGGCAGAGGAGGTTGCACGGACCGCAATCCTCGCACGGGTTTGACTGGGCCCGACGCGTACAAGCTGCTCCGTCGCTGTCTGGACCGGCAAAGTATGCGCGAGGAGGCAGTTGGAACAGCGAAGTGATGATTACGTCCCTACAGGTTGGCAGGCTTCAACTGCTCACGCAAACAGATGATCGGAACAAAGAGTCGTGGAAGAACTTCTTTTCGTTTTCATCGAGCATGGCATGCTTGCGGTAAAGAATGCGAAAAGACTAGCACTGGTTCTGGATGGCGGCCACTACATCAACAGAGACTTCTCGATCATTATGAGTTGTTCCTTCTCAAGTCTCAACTACCAATGATGGTCAGTTTCCCTCTAAGCCCGCAACGAAGCCGTACAAATTGTGCGTCCTGATCACGGCCCGGAGCGGAGGTAATGTCGTTTCCTGTCACCAGCGTTCACTGCTCGAGTGCGAAGCTTTGCAAGCGTAATGCAGGCTCAATTCTTTCTGGAGGGCTTATGAGGTGAAGGACGGCTCCTGCCTGTTCTGTCAGCTTTCATGTGATCGGCCGGACGGTGAATGTTCTAGCTTGGCGTCTCTGTTTGCACATGCAGCTCTCATGCAGGTGATTCCGTTTGGATTCACTTATGTTTGTCACTTCGGCTCTGCCTTTATCTCCTACACTTCCACTTGCATTTCCTCTACCACCTCTACCTTCTCTTCCTCTTCATCTCTTCCTCTGCACCTGCTCAACTAGAGCCACTTAGCGATTCTAACATTATCGTCACTCAGTTGCGCCTCCATCACGTCTTCCACATTACATCCAAACCAGCACTCGACTTTCGCCCCAGCGGCCCAGCCACAGCATGGCTTCCGGAAACACCCCAGTCAAGTGTCTGATGTGCACCGAGCCAAGCAAGTTACAGTGTGGAGGCTGCAAGGCTGTCAGATACTGCTCGGTAAGTACAGCGGTCACCCACTTGAATATGGCAGCATCATTACTGACCAACCTTGTAGTACGAGTGCTGCGACGCCAACTGGAGATTCCACAAGAGCCTCTGCTCGACTTTCAAAGACTTCCAGACCCCTCCCGCCGAGAACATGTTCCGCGCACTCTACCTGGATCCCGATGAAAACAAGCCCACATTCCGCTGGATGGACAGGCCTGACTTCCTTCGCAAGTTAGACGGAAACGGTCACCTGAAAGATCTCCTCCCGCACTCAAGAGTGGTTCAGATGTCAGAGGTCCGGAAGAATGGCCTGAGTGGCGAAAATCAGGAGCGTAAATTGACCATGTACTACGACGAGGAGTTCCAGCTCGCCTACATCGACAACAACAAAGCTATCATCGCCTCCGCGCAAGGTCTGACGGGATTTGATTGGAGAGGTCCGATGCTCGTCTGCGCTGGGGAGCCTGGCTTGAGTGACTTCAACATGGTCGACTTTCACCATCTCATCGCTTTCTTCGTTTCCTTCGGCGGCCAGCGCGGCCGCCCGAAGCTTGCTGAACAGCTGTCCGGCTCAACTCTCCAAGCTGTCCTGATGCCCTGTGATGGCGAGATGCGTCTGAATGCCACGGCCTCGCCTCGATCAGTGATGGTCCCTCGTCTCCATTACGTCTGGAACTCGAACGATGAAATCTCAGCCGTGTCGCAGGTAAGAAGAAAATGTCGAACATACTTTCATGACAGGAACTGACCATCTTACAGCGCATCGGAATGCCTCTTTTCGCCGTCCAGTGCCTCACCAAGTCCCCCAAGTGGACCGAAGCTCGCGATCTGATCAACTTTGGGACCTACATGCACACAAACGGCGTTCCGAACTTCAAATTCGACAGCAAGAAAGTGGACTTCTGGGTACGTTCGAAAGTGGGAAACATGCTCGTGGCTCGCGTCGATCAGCAAGCTCTCGAGCCGGATGTTGCGCAGGCCTTCGCCGACTACTGCAAGTATCACGTCGGCACGCTGACGGCGGCCGGAGTTTGGCAAGACCCAGACGCTGTGAAGGCGGATCTGCACAACCCAACCAAGAATCCGCCAGAGTTTGCGCTGGCTGAGATGACGCCAGAGAAGTGGGCCATCTATCTCTCGCAGTGGAAAAAATTGAAAGCACACGACAACGCAGTGGCGGCCAACGCGAAAGCCGGAGATGCATCAGCGGTGCTGGTCGATGGCGTGACCTCGGACACCATCGACGGCGTCCCTCGAATGGGTTTCACCACGCAGGATGGTGCTAGAATGTGGCGCGGTTTGGGTATCGACTCGCGGGGTATGATGAGCTCGTAGGCATTTCCCTTGCGAAGCTTGCTTGAGGCGTGCAACACTTTGGACAAAGGGAGCCCCAGAGACGCTGAGACCATAGGATCTTGGAGACTTGGCCCGCCGTAGAAATTTGGTGTTCAGCGTCGGTATCGCGTTGCTTTCCTCCAGCATCAGAGGCGTTGTTTTGACAGCGCTCGGAGTTTGGGTGCGAAGGCCATGACCCGACTACAGGCCGAAGGCGTTTCTAGAGAAGGTTCTTTAGCTGTATGCAATTGGGATGAATGATGTGTATGAGTTTGATTCGCCATGTTGAGAAGGGAGGGATAGTGAACATCCATGAGGAAAGAAGCTGGTCCATCTCGCCGAGTCTTCTCCTCCCAGCTACTCAAACCTTCGAGCCATATCGGTTCTGTCCCTGCACACCGTTCCCATGACTTTGAAGCCGAGCCGGTCGGAGTCTCATAGCCTTTCTCCCGAAACATGCAATACGCCTGAGAAGTCAATAGCTGAAAAGAAGAAGTCAACTCGAGAGGAACGGTAAGCTTTCGCGCTAGAATCTAGCCGGCAAAACATCGGTCACAAAGTTTACAAGTCGTGCCTTCCACGAAACTTCTTCGAAACTTCACTCACGAAACACGACCTTCCCATATCCTCTCACCACGACCACCCAACATGGCCTCCGACGAGATTGTCTGGTCCATAATCAACAATCAATTCTGCTCCTTCAAGCTCAAACTTCCCGGCAACCAATCGCACCAAAAGTCCACCAAACAAACCTTCTGCCGTAACGAACACAACGTGACCGGTCTCTGCAATCGACAATCCTGCCCACTCGCCAACTCGCGCTATGCCACGATTCGCTCCGATCCTGCCACCGGCCGTCTCTACCTCTACATCAAAACCGTCGAGCGCGCACACTTACCGTCAAAATGGTGGGAAAAGATCAGATTGAGCGGAAATTATGCCAAGGCGCTGGAACAGGTGGATGAGAGACTGATCTACTGGCCGAAGTTCCTGGTACACAAGTGCAAACAACGACTCACGAGGTTGACGCAAGTAAGAGTCCGGGCGGCGAAGTTGGCAAAGGAAGAGGAGAGACTAGGCGAGCGCATGGTGAGCAAACAGGCGCCGAAGATTCGGAGACGAGAGGCCACACGCGAGAGGAAGGCGGAGGCTGCGGCGAAGATTGAGAGGGCAATTGAGAGGGAGCTGGTGGAGAGGTTAAGATCCGGAGCATATGGTGACCGGCCGTTGAATGTGGAGGAAGGAGTGTGGAAGAAGGTCATGAGAGGGCTGGAGAGGAGTGCAGAGGGTCTCAGGGACGAGGATCTGGATGAAGGTATTGAGGAGGAGTACGAGTATGAAAATGAGGAGGGAATCGCGGAGGAGGAAGAAGGTGACGTTGAATATGTCAGCGACGTGGAAGAGTCAGACGACGAAGACGACATGGAGGACTTTGACGACTGGCTGGGTGGACAAAGTGGAGACGAGCAGGCTGCGGGAGAAGACTCTGACGCAGACTCAGCAGCAGAAGGAGAAGAAGATGGCAGCGGAGCCGATGATGAGGAAGACGCGGACGACGACACAGCAGCGCTCAAGAAGAAGCTGGACACTCTCAAGCGGAAGCGACCTGCTGCTCCAGCCGCGCCGAAGCCTCGCAAGAAGCCGACGAAGAAGGGCAAGGGTCCCAAGACGAATATCGAGTACGAATACGTACAAGAGCCGGCGCAGAGGGAGATGCTGCTTGCGAAATAGATGAAGATACGTGTTGGTCGCCTCTGCTATGCCAGTCTTCGCTAGCGTTGGCGTTTCAGGGGGAATGGGAAAGCTTTGCAGCGACGTTCCGCTGCAAGATTAGTGTGCAAAACCTCACAATCGAGATTTTTGATACGGCAAAACATCATGTTGCAGAGATTATCGGTCGTTCGGGAAGGTAAGGGAAAATTGTGTTTCTTGGACTGGCAAACTGGAAGACACCGCCATGGATAAGGCGCCAGCCGAGCTTGCTCAACCGTCGATAGGAGTTGCTAACACGGACCCGTCAGAGCTATCTTTCTTCTTGCCATAACGGAACGTGATGCACAGCTGACCACATGGCTCATCAAGCGAGGCGTAAGCTACATGCGCAGGGAGCTGTACGTGCGTCTTAAGCGACTCAACCCAGCCTTGTGCGTGCGTCAACCCGTCAGCAATATCGCAAACCGTCAGAAGGACCGCCGATCCGTTAGTAACAGCAGTTCTGCTACTTCATTCATTATCATTCCAAAAACAAAAGGTGTCAGAAGCCCTCTCGCTGCCTCACTGCCGATCTGAGCGGTCATACATCACGCCGCCTGCCTTCTCCAGTCTCATGTCTGACTAGAAGACGAGAGCAGCTCCACAAGCAAAGCTTCGAGGCTCCGTACATCGCTCGCCACCAGGACCCGACGACATGGCTGATGACACGCCAGTATCGCGCAGCGGGAAACCGTCTGGAGAGGACTCGGGCTTGGCTAAAGCTGATGATACCGTCGGAACCGAGATCCCTGTCGCGACTGAAGACGATATCATAGCTTCACTGAAGCAAATAGACACGGAAGACTTGCGAGACGCCGTGTCAAATGGAAGCAAGGCGTGGCCAAATAGAAGCGAGGTGTGGCTACTGATGTTGGTCGCATCCAAATGCCGGGCATCCAAACCAGCAAAGAATGTTTTTGAGCTGTCCGAAGCGGAGCTGTCCGAAGCAAGACTGATTGAGCTCGCCACTCCGATCTTTTGGGCCCGAGTCGCAAGGAACAAAAAGTTCAAGGACGAGCTCAAGGAGGCTTCGAAGCAATACGATGCGGTGTACGGTGGGGATGCATGGACAGCCAAAGTCGTCACTCTAGGTTCGGCAAACGAGCAGTATGAGCAGTGGCTAGACAGTGGGACCGCACTGGAACCCTTACCTGAAGGAGAATATCTCTCAGTAATACGGCCGGGGCCAGTGCACACAGCTGCGGTGCGGACAAGCGCATATGTGTTGGCAGCAGTATCTGGACACAGCCACGGAGCACTCCTCTGTCACATCAAAGACGGCTGTCTGAAGCTGTTGTGTGAATTGGCCGACCAGCTTGGAATAGCCGCAGATGATATTATTCAACACATCATGATGCGAGAACGTGCCATGGAGCCACCAACGTTCCTGGACAGCACGTCGCCGAAGCTCTCAGATCAGAGCTTTAAGCTCAACGGTCTGGCGATCGAGAAAGGTGACGGACAGACGATATTTGTATTCGGGTGGTCCGCCTCCGATCTTCCAGGTGCGACTCAAGATGCACTAGACCAAGCTCGTGTTCGCATGACCTGCTTGAGACTACGGTCGTGTTGTAAGTCGTTCCTGGCTTCAGAGAAGAAACGTAAGCTGAACGACATTCGCAGTCGTTGTGCTGGTCACAGAAGCGACCAGACCGATCCCAGGACTCGACAATGACCGCTTCCGCTTCCCTTCGCTCCCTTCGGTCCCTATCCCATCATTGAAGTTCATGTACTTTGTTGATCGACTCTTCTATGACGCATTGAATGTGCGGCGACTCTGGAGCGTGCCAGACACCTGGACACAAAACAAGAGGGCATCTGCTCTAAAGTGGCTACTGATAGTCTCGGCCTTTGTTGATGAAATTTCCGGGCTTGCGGAAGCGATTCAAAGACTGGACTACGAGGTTGTCAATCTGTTAAGCTCAGCTGCTCTGGCTGGCATAAAGGATCTTCGTGCGCGGGTGGCCAGGCTTCGCGCACAAATGGCTAATTCAAGTTACGCTTATCGGCGTTACGCTGCTGACACGAGGGGCTTTCCTGAGCGAGGGAACGAAACCTGGGAGTCAGAAGCCCTGTCAACATGGACCCCTCCAACAGACCGTGAGCTCGAAAGTGTTTCATATGCGAGTGAATACGCGTGGATGGACAATAAAGCTGCAGCACTCATGGTACCACTCAACCAGTACCTGCAGCTTGTCGTCGCTCAGATCTCAATCGAGCAGGCCGAGCAAAGCACAAAGCAGACCGCTGCTGCGAACGAGCTGGCGCAGAGGTCTTACGAGCTGTCCAACATAATGGCCAGAGATTCGGCCATTGGCATCAAGAACGGCGCGCGATCCACACAGTTGACACTTCTGGCGGCCATCTATCTGCCGCTCACCCTGGCGACGGGCGTCTTTGGTGAGCATAATACCATGTCAATCTTGGACGAGGCCTTACTGACCATCATCCTCTCCTTTAGGCATGAACATCAAAGAGATCAACGGCGGTACACCACGCTTCCGGTGGATCCTCATCCTCGCCTTCGTGTTGTTCATACCTTCGGGATGTTTCATAGTGTACATCCTGTGGACGAGCAGGCAAGACAAGCGACTTGAGCAGCAGAAAGATCAAGGTGATCAGGAAGAGCAAACGACGCGAGGCCCCAAGTGCGGGAGCAAGCAAGTGAAGAAAGAGTAGAAAGGACCTTAGCAACAGAAATGAACGACCATGATTTCATTGACCCGGCGATCGGAAGAGAGTAGGCATCCGGCACGTTGCGGGTGACACAAGTCTGCGCGTTCATAGGAAGCACTTAATCAAGAAAAGACAGAGGAAGAGGACGACCTGCGACGGAGGATGACGTTGCGCATCAGGCAGTGATTGTGTAGCTCAGACTCCAACGTCGCCCGAGAGGCTTTGGTCCCACAGCGACGGTCACACATGCAGTCACACCGCATGCAACTCAAACGACACCTCTTCTTGGTTATCAGACTCGTGACGATGGACTTGAGCTTCTTGTGACAAGCCTCCAACTTGTTGAGGGCATCAAAATAGAACAGTAAGATATGGTATATACACACTTCTCAACTCGTCAATCATACCACGCTAACATCAGCACCTTCTCCTCACAACTCCCTACATCTAAAACCGAACAGAACAGATCTACTTGATCAAAAAGTCCACAACCTTCTTCCCAAAACTCCTCTGCACAGGCGCACTCTCCACCCTCGAAATATTCCCCTTGTCATCACTGACCAAGTTCTCCTGGCTCGACATCTCCGCCGTAGCGATAGACTGCGTGTCCGGCAATCTCGGGTTGCGAGTGCAGAGACCGAAGATGACCAGCGGCACACACAAGCAGATACCGGTGATGGTCAACAGACGCTGACAGTGGCGGTACGACAAGATGATGGCCTCGCGCTCGGGAGTTCCGATGGGGTACTCGTAGACTGTGACGAAGGGATTGGCGTACATGGCGGAAGCGATGGCCGTGGCGTTGGAGGAGACCGCGGCGAGGTTGGTGTTTAGAGAGCCTGGCAGAGTTTGGCGCCAGATAGCACCGCTGATGGCGCCGCCGAAGGCCGATCCGACGTTGTAAAGAGCGAGAAAGAGGGCGGTGACGATGGCGACGTGTTCGTGTTGGGTCGCGGCTTGGATGGAGGCTTGGGCAGGGAAGGGGAAGAGACCACCGCCGATGCCGAGGAGGACTTGTGCGCCGATCAGACCGGAGAGGTTGGCCGGCGAGGCGCCACCACGGTAGTGGATGAGGAGGCCGAAAGCGATGAGGTAGAGGACTGTGCCGGCGAAGATGAAGGGTTTCAGACGGCGGACAAAGAAGACGACTAGACCTGCGATGATGCCGGTGAGGACGGAGACGAAAGTGTAGAGGCCGGTGATGCGAGTGGCGGAGAGGATGGACTGGTCGAAGGCGACGACCGTGACGGTATAGAGGTAGTCGCCTTGCATGTACCAGGTCATGTTGATCATGAGACCCATGCAAAGAGGACCCCAGACGGCGCGGTCGCGGAGGAGGTGGTATGGAAGCATAGGGTGGGGAGCCTTGGTCTGCCAGAAGAAGAAGATGGGGAAGAGGACGAAGCCGATGACGATTGGGGCGACGATGTGAGGCTCGCTCCATGCTTGAGCGCCGTCTCCAGCGAGTGTGAATGGGACGAGGAGACAGCCGAGAGCGCCCATGACGAGGACGATGGAGATGACGTCGAGTTGCCAGAAGAGCGAGACCATGAGCTTGGGGAGACCGAGCATCTGGAAGGGTGTCTGGTAGTCGACGAGATCTTCGTGTCGCTTCGCACGGCGGTGAGCGAGCCACAGGCAGAGGAAGACGGGTGCCACGACGACCGGGAAGATGATGGCAAACATGCCGATTCCCCATCTCCAGGAGGTGACGCCGAGGACGGCGTTGGCGATGTTACCCGCAACCCATGTGTTGATCAGGTACGGCGCATTGGGAATGTACGAGAAGAAGAGACGAGCTCGGAGGGAGGTAATGTCGGCGATGATGATCTCGACGAGGAGGACGACGAGAGTCCAGCCAATCTGTTGTGTTGTTAGCTGTCGTTCGTGGTGTTCGGAATGCATGAGCTGCCTACCTGGAAGAGCACTGCACCGGCGGCGAAAGAGTGAACGCCATTGGAGAAGGTCTCGACAATGGATCCGACGAGGTAGAAAACGACCGTAACGATCAACAACTCGGCACGACCAAAGACATCGGCAATCTTGGCTGCTGTGGGTTGTGCTGCAGCGGCGGCAACACCTCTCACGACAGCGACAGTCGCAAGCAAGGAGTGTTGCGAGTAGCTTGCTGTGGCATATGGCTATACGATTGTCAGTCAAAGGTCCCCGTTCCAGAAGAGATGAACGAACCTGGTAGGTATATCTCAGCGTGTTGTCCAGAGTGTATACATAGGCCAACACAAAGATGGTAATGAACAAGAACACTCGATCGGTAAAGGTGATGTGCTTGGAGAGTTGCTCAACACGCCTCACACCAGGACTCGTCTTGCCCGTGAGGATGATCTCGTCGTCAGAGCTGTACCGAGGAGTAGCCTTGCCCTTGGCATCGGAGGAGTGCGTCGAGTGAGCGAGACCAGCCTCGGCTCCCTTGTGGTATCGTTCCTGGGAGGCCATAATCAAGTCCTTGTCTGTGAAGCCAGACAATGCAGAACTAAGGCAAGGGAACAGGGATATTTCAGACACACAAGGGTCGGTGAAGGGTGAGGTCGAAGGAGAGGAAGGTGCCCAAGGTGCCCACGATTTATCAGATGTGAATTATCAGATGGCGCTAGCGAGCTAGCGAGACGCACGGCCCAAACTCTGTCTGGACGTGGCTTTTCTTTCCTTTTGCCGACGTGTGCGAAAGCTTTTTGCTCATCAGGGTCCAGAAAAGGCCACTCTTTCGCTACCAATTCACTCATCGGCTTCACGTCGGCCAACCCACGACCCGCACTATGGCTCGGTAGCGCTGGATCAAGACCATCCCGAAGTCGGTCGAGCTCTGCCAGTTCCCAGATTGTTCCGTGGAGAGCTCTCGAACGCTTGTCCAGAAGATCCCTTTGTTCGTCCGGCATCGCAAGGACCCGGCATGGGGAGCTCGCGCCTCATCTGACATGCCGCAAGCCGACAGAAGGGTACCTCGAGAGTCGTATAGGATCGTCGAATTTTGCTCAGAAATGAGGGCATAGCTTCATCCGGATCCCTCCGCTGTTTGAACCGCCCAGCCGCACCGCCAACGGTTCACAAACATCCACAATTCTTGGCCGTCCGCAACACGAGCTTTTCGCACGCGAGCAGTGGAAATATCCCGCCGAATGATGCCCGACGTGGAAGAGTCCTCAGCCGCATGAATTGAACCCTCCACGCACCCGGTGGATCCTCTCAAGCGGTGTGCATTCCGCCTCGACGAATGACCGGATTCCAAGCATCGTCACAGCCGCGTACGTACTCATCCCTACACACCGATCAGCGGAGTCTCTCTGGTCGGAACAAAGGCCGCAAAAATGATGTGATTAAGTGGGGTTTGAGCCGAGGGATGGATGATGAGCAGCAAGCGTGGGACGACTCCGAACGAACACAGTGGAGTCTAGCGAGCAAGACGAGAAAAACTCTAATTTAATCTGATTATCTTTTATTTTATCTGATCGAGCTAGTTTTCGAGCTATGGATATGGAAAAAGCCACGCGGGAGATGTGGAACGAGTCAACGACAGGTTGTGCTGGTCTGGGCGATGGGGAGTGGGAAGAGGGGAGGAGGAGCTTGCTCGGCGCGACGAGATGGCGGCCGAGAACGGCCGCGGCTTCGAGGATTGAGAGCCGTGCGAAGGTCGAACGAAATGCCGGTCTGGCTTCGAAGATTGATCGATTGCTTTCAGCCCGCGCGCGGCGTGGGAGGAGCGTTTGGCATCCCGCGTCGTTGTTCGCCAGGCCCTGAAACGAGGCACACCTCACCTTAGCCGATCGAAAGCTCATGGCGACCTCGGACAACGCCCAATTCGAACCTGTGCCGCTCATACAGACTTTCAACATCCCATCCGACGCACAGGTCCGCACATGGCACATGTCAAAGCAGCTGATCCCTCTGGACCCATGCAGGACCCATGAATGCTTCCGTGCTCGCCTTGGCAGATGCTTGGGACGAGGGCGCCACCGGGTCGTTGGGCTGATCTTGCTGCAAGGATTGGGAAGCGATCATGCAAACGTGGTGCCAGGTGGTGCATGGATGGTCTAGATCTTGCAGATGCATGGGCAGGTTGTGTGCATGTCGGCTCCGACAAGTCTCGCGTCCGATGTCGCTTTATCGTCGGACACAGAGCTGGGAATCAGGCGAACCGTACACATGGCAACTCACAATCCTGAAAGGGCCAGCCATCAGAGGAATTTACGCAAGCATGCGGTCGGCAGTCTCGACCGACAGCTCACCCTCCCATAGATCCCTCCGCCACATTCTCACCCCCACCCGTCGCCTTCTCCCACGCCCTCTCCACATTCGCCCTCGCCAACTTGCCCTTCTTCTGCCATCCTTCGACCTCACTACCCTTATCGCCCGCCAACTGCAACACATCCCAACATCTCTCATCTCCCACTCTCGCAAGCTGCGTGGCCAACAGTTCCAGCGTGCCGAACCGTGGCATCCATCCCAACGGCTGCATGTCAAGAAAATGCCGGAACGCCCAATCGAGGAGTTCTTTGCCGCGGTCTTGCGCGGCTGAGATGGTGGCGCGAGCGGCGAAGATGTCGTCGTCGACTGCGGTGGTGGTGGAGACAGGCACCGATTCCAAAGCATGTTTGCCGGCTTCGACGAAGACGAGGATGAGTCGATCATACGTCAATGCAGTCGGAACGATGCGCAATGCAAGGAGTTCGGACACCAAGAAGCTCGCTTGTTTTTCGTCCGGCGGGTTGGTCGTTCTACACGCTTTGAACAGCATGTTGAATGTCTCGATGTTGGCGTAGCTCTTTTGCGCGCCTTGCTCCATCGGTGCAAAGGTGTGAATCACCTTGTAAATTTTCAGCGCTTCTTGAAGATTTCGTTGTTCGACGTAGCATTCGATCAACAGATTCAGTACCGCGATGGGAATCTTGCGGTTCTGCGCGTGTAGACTTCGCAGGTGGTTGAACAGCTGCCCAACGAGGGCGGGTTTGTCTTTGAGGTAGGAGAAGAGCGAGCGTGTCTCTGCCAAGGTCGGTTCGAGCTTTTCAAGCGGCATGATGGTGAGGATGCTCAAGGCACGGGTGACGTCTGGTGGATCCGCGGCGAGGTAGGCGGAGATGAGGAGTTCGTAGTGGATCGGCTGGAAAGCAGTACCACGTTTGCTGAGGTGGGAGAAGACTTCTGTTGCGAGAGCAGCATCTCCTGCGTGTGCTGCTGTCGCCAGGACGTTGAGGCACATCCCGGAGGATGGGTTCATGTATCCTGGCTTTACATGAGTCTGCCATGCTAGACTTGTGCCGTCGTAGTGTCGCGCTTCACTCGCTTTGTCGAGGAGGAACCACCAGACTCCTGTTCCAATCCTCGTTTCGTGTGGGGAGTCCCAGCGTGTTCTCACTGTTCGGTATGCCTCCTCGATTTCGCCAGCGTCGCACAGAGTAAACAGCGACATGTCCCACAGCCAGCGGTCGATCGGCATGCCGTCCTTCCTCATCTTTCCCATTTGCAATAGTGCTTGCTCGAAGCGTCCCTCACGGAAATATCCTGCCGCGACATCGTGCGCTCCATCCACCGTGAGGTTATACCATCTCTTTGCCATGTAATCCAACACATCTTCCCTCAACAAGTGGTCCAAGTGCACGGCAACCACTTTCAACACCGCGTGACAGATCCCCACATCCATTTGTAACCCTTCCGCAGCCATCTCGTCGAGGTATTCGCTCACTCGCCAGGCTGCGCCTTTTTGACTGTCAATGTTACTCAGAATCAGAGCGCGGTAGAGCTGCAAGTTTGGCTGCTCCCGCCTGGTCCGGACGAGATACTCGGCGACCTGCCGCGTTTCCTCATATTGTCCGTCGGTTGCGAAGGCTTGGAGACGGGTATAGATGACATTGGTTTCTTCGAGGTGGAGATTCGAGGGGAGGGTGGCTGAGGATGCATTGGCTTTGGTTCGTTCTCGAACGGGTTGGAACGCGGGTGCTTTCGAATAGCTTGATGGTGGTACTGGCGCTGGTGTTGGCGCTGGCGCTTCACTGAAAGGTCGGAATGAGGATGTACTCTGAGGTCGGAATAGATTGTCGTAGAGCGTGCTCGCCGGCTCATGATGGCTTTGATTTCGTCGTCGAGAAGTGCTCGAGAGCAGAGCTCGTTGCGTTGTCGCGGAACATGATTGTGGTGTCCTTCGAGGTCGAGGTAGTGCGCGAGAGGCTCTGGGAATGCTACTTTGCGTCCAAGAAGGACATAAGCATTGCCAAAGCGGATCGATCGCGGCGGTCGTGGGACGCATTGAATGTTGTAAAACAGAGAGATCTCTCGCGGCGGAGGAGAGTTCAAGATTCAAAGCGGAGCTGAGTCCGCTCGCTGGCTTCTGCCAAAACTCCGCATTCCCACGAACCTGACTCTTCTATTGTCAGCAACATCTCGGCTATCGATCTCTACGTCGTCTAGAGACTGTGGCCCGTTACACGACATGCGGACAGCGCACAGTCGCTGGAGGCTCGGTCGGTGGCGTTACTGCTCACCTGAACTCCCTTTCCCCAAGATGTGAGTAAAAGAGAGGTATCGATGAAGCGCTCACTTTTGTCAAAATCGTCCAGCTGGAAGGATTCAAAGCAACCAGATGCGATCCAGCGGGTTCTTCCGAAGGATCGATACCAAACGAGCTGAAAGGCCGCGGAGGACATGGCTCGCGCCGGAGCCCAGGTCTGCCAGATCGTTGCCGACCGCATGGACGAACCTTCAACCGACACTGAGCACGACCGGACGTCCATGACTGGGCTGCTGCTTTGACCCAAGCATTGGAAGTCGCTGCGATGGCTCCTCCAACCGTGCGCGGTCTAGAACGTACAATCTTTGACCCCGTCGACGACACGAAGAAGGAGTTTCGTCTGCTGAAGATACTTCCTGGTCACAAAACCAGCCCCGTCAGAGTCCTCCTCGCCAACGAATGTCTACACAATGCGCCTCCATTTGCAGCACTGTCGTACACCTGGGGCCAGGACGATCCAAATTGCCACATCGAGGTAAACTCAGGCATGTTGCCTGTTACCAAGAATCTGTTACGATTTCTCATGCAAGTGCGACAGCTTCCCGCCTACGCGAGCCGGTACTTCTGGACCGATGCAATCTGTGTCGACCAGACCAACCTTGAGGAGCGCGGTCAGCAGGTCAGCTTGATGGCCGATATCTATAGCTCGGCTACTGTCGTGTTCCTGTGGCTTGGACCTGCGTACGAGGACAGCGATCTTGCCATGCATGCATTCACAAGGATGGCAACGGCAGTTCAATCCCAAAACAACCAGTCTCAAAAGCTGTGGCGTCCGCGCGAAGCCATTGCTATCCGTGGAATATGTGAGAGGCGATACTGGACTCGGTTATGGGTACTGCAAGAACTTGCTCTAGCGGACGGCAAGATTGATATCATGTGTGGAAGGGATGTCACCACATGGGCGGACTTCAAGTCTTTCATCCTTCACGTTCGTGCGCCGCTCGGGCTAAGAGCACAGTCGCATTACACATATGAGAGGATCATGAAGAGCCCAGCCAAAGCCATGTCGATACAGGTCAACAAGACCTCAGCCGATAGCCTGCTCTTTGATCAAATTTTGACGGCGCGACACTTGCAATGCACGGATCGAAGAGATAAAGTCTATGGCGTTCTCGGTATCGCAAAACTCACAAATGTGATCCAACTTCGGGCAGACTACAATCTCAGCGTCGTCGCTCTCGCACATCAAGTTTTGCAGCATGAGTTCGCTGAAAGACCTCCTGCCGGATTGGACGATGTACGGCAGACATGCCAGGAACTAGCGAATATCTTGGATGTATCTGTCAGTAGCATTCTGTCTTGCCAAGACCTGGTTACATCCGATTTGGCCGCATGTGCTCTGCTCAATAGGCCGACAGGCATCGACGCCCGTTGGGCGGTCCGACTAAAGCTTTGGGGAGTGGCAAAGGTCTGGTACGCTGCAACAGGACTTCGTCAAATTGCCGGCGCGCTGAACAGAGCCATCAAAGAACAGGCGACCACTGCGATCCATATCATCACAGATACATGGCGACAGATTTATTGCGCTCTCAACAATCTTCGCCCCATTCAGATGTACCCAGCACGATGCGGCGTAACGATGGAATTTACGTTCATTTTGGGCAGCGATAGCTTTTGCGGCGTCTGTATGAGGTCATGTCAGGATACGATAGCAACAGCTTACGGCAACCTTTTACCGTTCCTCCATCTGGTGATCCATGAAAAGAATGCAGCAGCGATGCTCCTGTTCCTTGCCGTGGACGTCACAGGCCTGGCAGGAACAGGTTCGGCTCCGCCTGCACTTCATGTAGCAGTCGCTCCCTACTTTTACAGTCGCCAAATCATCAGGTTGTTGATCGAGCGGACGAATATCAATGAACGTGCGAAATGCGGCCCGTTTCACGAATCTCCATTCTGGAAAATTGGCGACACACCGCTGCTAGCAGCTGTGCGGTCCCGCTCAACGAGGGGAGTGAGAACATTGCTCGAGAGTGCACACATCGACGTCAACGCGAAGGACTGCTCGCCACACCTAAATGCCCGCCACGTCAGAAGCTGCGGATACACAGCCCTGGGTCTTGCCTTGTTGTTTGACGGACCGCGCGAAAAGGCGTATGGAAGGAAAAGGATCTGTGAATATCTTCTGGCTCATGACGGGCTCGACATTCATTCTTCGCAGGGACCTCACGGGGCAAAAGCTCTGCATATTGCGTGTGCGCTCGGCGATGTCCATGTCATTGGCAACGTCACATTCGACGCCGTACAACTGCTGCTGGACAGCGGTGCCGATCCTGATGCGCGAGACCACGCTGGTCGTACACCTCTGCATGTTGCGTGTGACTTCGAAGACGATGCCAACATGAGAACAGTTGAAATACTGTTGGCCAAGGGTGTTGATGTCAATGCTCGAGATCGGGACGGTCGCACGCCTGTCGACTTTGCAATGTCGCGGAAAAATAATGCCAGAACCAATGCGCTGCTGGTTGACAGTGGCGCAGATGCTACTGTCGCAGAGGGAAACACGGCAACGGCTCTTCGTGAGTGCGGCTCCTGAGAGCAGGGGAAGATATCAATTGTGGCAGTGGACCTCACTGATCTATCGTTGGACTACGACTCTGCTGCCAACCTGACACACGCTCGACAACACAACCACACTCTCCCCGTTTGACTTGTTCCGGAGCTCGAAAACCTACTGCCAGCTCACGAGCAGCCAACAGACTTCATTCGTTCCTTCCTCTCACGGCATACTCAACTTCCCAGCTCGCGCGACCAGCAGACAGGCGACGTCCCTCTAACCGCGCCGTCGAACGATGCAAGTCCGCTGTCCATGAACCAAGCCGAGGAGGCATGCGACACCGAACCCTCCATAACCACACCATATCCTTGATCCACCGCTTCACGTTGAATATCGCTCCCTCCGAGCCCGTCGCCTGCGCGGACCGATTGAGTACCTGAGTATTCGAGCACCGAAGGCGTGACCACCACAGTCGACAGTCGTATCCCTCGGAATCGGAAACTCCATAACCCATCGTGGCTTTCAACATAATTTAGACTGGTGGCCACAGACGCACAGCCAGAGATAAGCACACCTGATGTGTCAACTCGCAGTACATACCACAGCCACTCAACTCCGCCCAGCTTGATGCATCCCTCCTCAAACATACCGTCAACCACCTCATACGTCCCAAACTCCACAGCTTACTCATCAGTCACTACAATTTCCAATTCCCTCAGAATGATTCACAAACGTGTAAATTATCAATCGAAGGCAGCAAATTAACTCCTGCATGGCACGGCACTCCGAGACAAAAGCGAAGTTCTTCGCAGACCTCTTCTGCTCCAACACTCCAAGTTCAATGTCCGTCACAGAGCCGAACGTCCAGTCCGATAACGAGTACTATCCTAGCCTACGGCTCACGCTGCGGTGGTCAGAGTCTTCATCTCGGGTAATCTTGTAGCGGTCTACTTGCTTCGCACGGTGGTTTTGATGAAAGGTCAAGGCAAGGGCGATGTGCAGACATGAATTCCAGGGCTCTTGGTGTGAGGAGACTGACTGCAAAGGAGGATTCGGGCGTGTTGCCTCGTATAAGGTAGGCTGTATAGTGCGGGTCTGTCGTGCCTTTTCTTATATGTTCAATACGCATGTACCAAGTCTTCGACTGATCTCTCATATCGATCCTCTCCTGAATCCACCTCCTCAACCTTCCCCACCCTCACACACTAATCCACCGATCCAACGATGACGAGCACGGGCATGCCGTCGATATCAGTGGAAATTTCTCTCAATACTCCATCAACCTCAACCTCTTCCCCACCTCCCTCCTCTGCGCGACTCTCTCACTCGGCCTCTGCTCGTTGTCGTCGTCCTTATTGGACTTGAGCGCTTTGGCGAGCATGCCTGCGTCGAAGAATCCATCTGGAGTAATCACAAACTCGTCAGCAAATACACCTCACAAAACAACCACGCAAAGCGGCTGAACAGGGGGGAGGGTGTAAAAACTTACATCCACCAAGTCCATCATCATCACTCCCCGCCGCCTCATCCTCCTCTTCACCAGTCACCTTCTTCCCCGGCTTAGCGTCGGTCGCGTTCGCCGCGACGACTCTACCTCTAGACTTAACCCGATTCGCCTTCGGCCTCTGTTCCTCCACCTCCCTCGCCCGACTAGCACCCTTCTCCTGCCCAAACGTCCCCTTCCTACTCGTCATCTTCAACAACTTCCTCACCTCCAAAAAGTAACTCTCCAACGCATCAATATACCTCTTCGTCTGGCGATGCTTCGAACTCGCACAAATCGACACACTGCCGTCTTTGATAATATACCCAATCCCGAATCCTTCCCCGGAGGTCGGGCCGAAACCAAAGTGCCGGAGGGAAGGGTTGCCGCAGTTGGAAGTGCTGAGGATGGTGTTGTTGATTTTGTCCCAGCCCGGGTCGGCGAAGATGGGGGGGAGGGTGGGGTGCGTGCGGTGAGGGGAGGCGGGGGAGGAGGAGCGGTTGGAGGGGTTGACGGAGTGTTCTTCGTCCGAGGCGGGGGATGCGGTGCCGCTGGGGAGGGTGGAAGAACTGACTTCTGGGTCGCCGTCGATTTGGCGCTGCCAGAGGGACATCAAAGCGTAGAGGTGGCGGTCGTGGCCTTGGGCTTTGGCGCATTCTTTTGTCAGAGCGGAGTGTTTCTCGCAGGCTTTTTTGAGGGCGTCGATTTTTTTGGCGGGTGGGTTTTCCGCCCAAAAGGTGCGCATGAAGTCGACGGATTCTTGCGTCACGGGACGGATGGCTTCAGTCCGGCCGTGGAAGAAGGTTTTCGTCATGGCGGGTTCGTAGACGGACTCGATGCGGCCGTACATGCCGTAGTAAGCGGCTTGGAAGGCCATTTGGACGAAAGCGTCCGGGGAGAAACCCATCGAGGTGATGAAGTTTTTGCCGTAGTGTTCGAATTCGAGGGTGCGGAATTCGTTTTGTTGGATGAGGTCGGCGAGGCGGGTTTCGGCGAAACGGACGGCGGTCGCGAGTTCGGGAACCATGTCCCATTCGAGTTTATGAGGGGTGGTGGAGACGTCGCCGAAGGAGGCCGGGTCGCGTTTGGAGGGATCCGGGGAGGAGGAGGCCCAGAGAGAAGGGGCTTGGCCGTTGATGGTGCGGGCGAAGCGGAGGATCGTGTCGGTGTAGATGTCCGAGGCGAAGCGGAGGACGGTGTGGCCGTCGACACCGGTGTGTTCAAAGTTGATGCCTGCACTGCCGTTTTTGCAGACGATGATTTGGAGTTTGTCATACCAGCGGTTGGTGCAGGTGCCGACTTGGACGCCGCGTTCGATTTCGGAGGTGCCGCAGAGCATGTTCATACAGAGATCCGCGCTGGCGGTCGGCTCGGTGTAGTCCAGACAAAGGATGAACAAGGCAGAGTCGACGATGTTGAGACAGTCGCTGTTGTTGGAGCCCTCGTCCTTACTGATGAGCTCGCGCAAGCTGGACCAAATTTTGCGGTTTTCGGTGCTGAGGACACCCACAGCTCCTTTGGCGGCTTCACCGATGGGAATCTGCTCGGCATCGTTGTTGATGACTTGCAGGTTCAGACTGAGGTCCTTTTCGGTCATGATGAGGTCGTGGTTATCGTCGAGTACGTCGAACCAGTAGAATTGTCCGCGACAGAGGACCACGATGTGCTTGGCACCAGGATCCTGTCCGATATGGCAGCCGCTTTCGGTGGGGATGCGAGCTGTACCGAAGATCCGAGAGTACTGGTACATGTCCATGGGCGTGCCTCGGATCATGTCTGGTGGGAGTTCTTCCTTGCGGACAGCACGGACGAAAGATAAAGCTGAGGTTGCGAGAGACGCAGCACGGGTGACTTGGTTGTTTCGAGCTGGGGTGGGATCATCTTCGAGCAAGAAGAATGGGTTCAAGTTGAGTACGACGGGGTTGTCGAAGTTGAGGTATGAGTCGTACCCTGGGGTTCGTGTTAGTGACGGGTGAGACGATAGGACGAATTCGACTTACAAAACTGCTCAATGTAACTGGTCTTTCCCTCCGAATACGCCTTGAGCTTAGCCTGCAGCTCAGGCCCTTCTCCCTCGAGGAACTCATTGATAGCCCTCTCACTATCATGATGCTCACGGGCAGTCTGCAGAGGATCGAGAGAGGCCAGATACCTCTTGCAAGTCTGCTCCAGATCCGGGATTGGAAGCTTGGGCAGCTTATCTTGCGCGGCGAACGTGATACCCGGCTTCGACTTGTCGTTTGTATCAGTGCCCAGCGGATTCTGTTCTTCCTTGGAGAAGCTCTGGGTAGCGTCTTTGGCGTTCTCGCCGGATCGCTGCTCGGCCATGGTGGCTGAGTCGCGGCGGTTGGATTTGGAGCTGGAGATTTGCGCGTCGATGGACTTGAAAGGGCGGACTGGTGACATGGTTAGATGGCAGGGAAGCCGGCCGCTGAGCCGAAGTAGTAGTGAGGTATTGCTCTCCACGAAGGATGACAGTTTTGCGTGATCGAGGCTTGTGGGGAAGGCATGACGGATAAGATGCGGACTGACCTTGCGTGGATTGGAGGACTGGACTCCTCCACGGACGGAATTGGTACTCTCAAGCGCACAGTCGAGCAGTCCGAGTCGAGTTGCGGACCAGAGGAAGTCGACCGAGAGTTAGGTTGTGGAGGGCGGTTTCGGTATCGGGGCGCTAGGATCGAATCTACCGAAGCTGCAGGTTCAAGGTGCGGTCAAAGGTTGGCCAAGCTCTGCATGTGAGAGGATCGAGGAGTCGACAGACGTCAGGTCCAAGAGGGGAGAAGTTCGGGCTTGAGGGAGAATTGGAAGATATCACTGCCGAGGGTGCTGGAGACCCAGATCTGCAGTGGATACAATCGAGGATATACTACAAGGCAGAACGGCAGTCTATCACGGTGGATATGCTGCTAGTATATGTTCTATCGATCGAAAATGAAATACTCCAGCACGGTGATCGTATATTGACAGCCGACAACACAAGAATCCGACGTCATCTGCCCAGACCGTCCGGATGACAGTCCATATAGCCGACGGGAGTCTCTTTGTCTTCTGGGCAAGTCTCGTGACACATTCGTCCAGAGCATGGAATTTGAACGTTAGACTGTCTGTTAATTTGTATATCCAATAGCCTGCAACATCGATCTCTCCGGCATATTCAAAGCAAAGATGCAGTCCTCATGACATCTCAACAGCCGCGATTGAGCCGCTGCCGATCCGTTCACGCGCAAGTGCTTCCTTCCATCCGAGAGGACCGGACTCCACTCCTGCCCGATGACTAAGCAGAACATACACCTCACTTCACAGCAGACTAAGAACCCGCCAAGAACACTCACATGCACAGCACTGCACCGCAGGCCCACTCCAGTCCAGACCACGTGCCCACGAGAACCATGTCGCCGCCATGTCCAACCTTCTGACCGTCCTCTCCTCCTCCTTCGATACGACACCATACACCCATATCTTGCCCTCTCTCGAACGACATCTCATTTCCACGGCCGACTTACTCACGCTTGATTCTGTCGATGTTGCGAAGCGCGCTCAAGTTCCGCCTGGCGAGGTGAAGAAGCTGGTGGATGCGGTTGTCGAGGCTTTGCATGGTGATGTTTCGGTGAAGGCATCAGGCTCAGAGGTCACCGGATGGAATGGTCTCCAGCACGCCGGTGATGTCGCAAAGCAATGGCAGATGATTTCCACTCTGGACGATGCGCTTGACGAGGCTCTGAACGGCGGAATCGCATGTGGCCACTTGACAGAGATCGTAGGCGAGAGGTAGGTCGACCTCATTTCGTCTATTCTTCCTGTCCATTTCCTGACCTCGAGATCCAGCGCAGCCGGCAAAACCCAACTCCTCCTAACCCTCCTCCTCTCCGCCCAACTCTCTCCCTCCCCCTCCCGATCCACCCCACCCCCCTCATCCCTCTACATCTCAACCGAAGCCCCCCTCCAAACCACCCGCCTCACCCAAATCCTCACCACCCACCCGCACCTCACCTCCCTCCCCTCCTCCTCAAAACCCACCCTCTCCCGCATCCACAGCACCCACATCCACGACCTCGAAGCCCAAGACCACATCCTGCGCTACCAAGTCCCGGTCGCCATCCGGCAACACAACGTCCGCTTGCTGGTCATCGACTCCGTGGCGGCTAACTTCCGCGCGGAGTCGTTGACTGCGAATGATGGACAGCGGAGAGGCGGAGTGGGGAATTTAGCCAAACGGTCAGCGCAGTTGGCGCAGATGGGAGCGTTGTTGAGAGGACTGGCGAGGGAGTTGGGGGTGGCGGTTGTGGTGGCGAATCAAGTCGCGGATCGGTTTTCTGCGGCGGATAATGGGAGGTTTAATTCTTCTGTACGACCGCCGACGCAAGGATCTACGCAGGACAGCAGTCATCGCGCGAATTCACCTTCTGGACGCCCACAACATCGACAACCCGAAACCAAGCCAACACCGAAGCGACAGGCGGGATTATTCTCCACCACCGACCCCCTCTCCCTCGACCACCAACAAAATTTCTTCACCGGCTGGGGTGACGAAGAATCCCAGACGAACTTGAAGACGCCAAGTCTAGGACTCACTTGGACGAATCAACTCTCCACTCGGATTGCGTTGATCAAGCTGCCAATCTACGACTATTCCGGCACGATGGACGGGGAGGGAGAAGGAAGGGAGGTGAATATCAAGTGGGCGAGGAGGGTGAAAGTTGTGTTTTCGGGTTGGGCTCCAGCGGCGGGAGAGAGTGGAGAGGATAGAGGGAAAGGAGTGGAGGTGGAGATTTGGAAGGGTGGGGTCAGGAGTTTGATGAGTAAAGAACGCATGATGAGAGATGCTGCGGTGGTCGAGGAGTAAGCGAGGGAAGAGTGGTGTGAAGTGGTCATACGAGGGATGTCGAATACGAGAGAGCGAAGCAATGTCAAAAGCGCGGGTAGTATACTGCTGTACAAGCACATGCACTGCACACAGGTAGAGATGACGAGATAATGCAGACCCAGAACCGACAGACAGCCGCCTGTTGAAGTCCAACGGGGTACGCAGTCCACAAGCAGAGACCAGAGACCTGTGGGGTTGAGCAGACCTGCCCAACAAAGGTAAATAATGTATATTCCCAGACCGCCCCTTTTGGCTTCCATGCGTCCATCATATTTTTCGGCTCGGACAAAGATCCTACGGCTTCAACATGTGAAGAAGCGTACACACAGCCTTTGGTGCCTCTGCACCCTCCCACCTAAAGCCATATGTCTACTCCAACTCCCATCCCACATCTCGCCATTTCCATTTCCCCACCAATCCACCAAAGTTTCCACACTCCCCACCCGACCCCGTCTCTCTTTTCTCCTGCTCTTATCGTCTACCAGCACCTCCGCTTTCATCCTCGCTTTCATTCCTTGGCTGGCGACTCAACCTCCTCCTCCCATCACTCCCTACACTCGTCCCCGCGCCACCCCGTCTACCAAACACCCCGTCGTGAGAGAAGCGAGTTCTACGATTTCGGCCGCGGCGGTGGGACTCTGTTTCGGAGTCGCTTTCACTGACTATCGGTCTTGATGGGCCAGCAATCCCCGA
This sequence comes from Zymoseptoria pseudotritici STIR04_4.3.1, assembly GCA_000223685.2. Taxonomy (NCBI): domain Eukaryota; kingdom Fungi; phylum Ascomycota; class Dothideomycetes; order Mycosphaerellales; family Mycosphaerellaceae; genus Zymoseptoria; species Zymoseptoria pseudotritici. The sequence continues at coordinate 65,125 of AFIR01000657.1, forward strand.
CTCAAGTATACCAGCAGCAGATTGAGCTTCCTTCGGCGGGCTCGCGATCCGCTCGAAAGATTTCCGCGCGAGGGGACTACGGCCTTGGTTTGCGGACTCGGAACGATGCCGACGAGGCAGGGGGAGGAGGTGTTGTGTCGTTGTTGTTGGAGAAGAACGTCGTGTTGGGGAGTGGGAGGGTGAGGGCGAGGTGGTTTGTTGTTGAGCAGTGCCTGGAACGGATGCGGCTCGCGTCATGGGGGCTTTACCGTTGGCGTTTGAAGAGGTAGGCTCGACGGCGGCGGCGGTGGTGGGAGTAGAGCCAGCAATGGAAGCCATTTCGGGGGGCGGAGAGGATCTTCGACGACGACCACGTGGAACGGCGAAGTGGAGTTCGACGCTATCTTCCGACCGCACTGATCTTCGATCGAAAGAGTCGACGGATACACTCCTCCTTCTCAAGCGCGGCTGACTGGGCTGGCTGGACTCCCTCATCGTCGGCACGGAACGTCTCTTCCTCACCTCCCTCGCCTCCCTACGTTCCGACTCGAAGTACGCTCCGCCAGGAGGAGCCTGGTCGGCTTGTCGTGCGAAATACGCCAGTGCGTCGTCGGGGGCGAAAATCGATTCGACTCGGCGTGGGGTATGGATGGAATTCGTGGAGGAGAGGAAGGAGTCTGTGCTGCTTTCTCTCGTGCCGGAAGGTCGACCCGGATCCGTGAGGCGAGATTCGATGTCCAAGGGGTGCCGCGGTGTCATATCCGAGTGTAGAGCGCCGGAGTCGTTGGTGTGGCGGTAGTAGCCTCCAGGCAAATGTTCCGGCTTTGCGAAGCGGCCTTCAAGGTGGGAGCTCGGCATGAGCGGCGCGGTGGTATGGGCAGTACGATGCGTAAACGTCTCCGGCACCACATTGAGATCGTTACCCGTCGCCTCCGCATGCGCCACCACCTCCGCAGCCGTCATCTTCTCATCCACCACTCCCGCATCCGCCCTCGGTCCACCCCACGTCCTTTGCCCGGCGGTGAAAATTCCATAGACCATGTAAATCCAATTGAGGAAAGGGTTCACGACGAACATGAGCGGGTACAGCATGATTTTATACCGACCGAGACGGTATCCGAAGTACAGCATGAGCACCCAGTTGAGGCCGAGGGAGACGGCGATGAAGCCGATGGGGAGGTTGGCGATCTTTTGGGAGGTGGAGAGGATGGAGATGACCATGATGAAGAAGAGCAGGCCCGTGGTGCGGATTGTGTTTTGGCCGAGGCGGATGAGGAGGAGGAGAGGGTAGCGCGTCCAGAGGCGGGGGTCGGTTAGCATGCAGACTTCGTTTGTTATGAAGCCTGAGAGAAGGGTTAGCTTGAACGTAGATTCGAGTGAAGGGAGGGAGACTATACCTAGAAACCATCGACGGCGTTGTTTAAGAAGGCTTTTGAAGGATTGGACTGCTTCAGTCTTGCAGAATGCACCGGTGTTCATCTGGATTTGGTAGCGCTCTTGGGCGCCGATCATGAACAAGTGGGTGAGCCATCGATCTTCTCCGAGATGACATTTGCCGTAGTCGAAGAGGTCGTCGCATTGCTCGGCTTTGTCTGCGAAGTAGAATTTGGCCATTTTGCGGAAGGCTGAGAAGCGGAGGATAGTCAGGGCGCCGGGGAGGCAAGTGACGGCACCGCAGCCGGATTCGACACTTCGCTCGAACAGCTGACCGTGGATGTACTCCATGTCCTGGGATTGTTAGAAGAGGCGGCTAGAAGCGTGAATGTCATCTTACCTGAAGTATCGTGATCAAAGTATTCTTCACCGAAGTGGAAGTGATCACACCAGTCATCGCGAGCATGTTCTTCTTGCTTCCCGGCTTGAGCTCCATTTCATACACAAAGTTCTGTATGCAGACTTTATCCAGAATGCAATCCGAGTCGATGAAAAGCAGGAAAAGATTGTCGTTCCGCCGGAGGTACTCCGCATAAACCTTGTCAATGAGCTTGTACGTCCTCTTCTGACAGCTCCTCTTCCCTCCATGCGGGAAGCGAGACACCGTGACACGACAGCTGCGGTAAGTAACGTCGATGCTCTTCGGGTAGGACTCCAATGTGAGCGGCACTCCCAATTTGTCGAGGGTGTTGAGGTAGAGCTCATTCTCCTTGTCGCCATCAAAGGAGAGGAAGATGTGCAGGCAGGAGGGAGGATAGTCGCAGTCCACCATTGAGTCCACGGTCCGTAGGAGAATCTCCGGCTCCTCATTGTAGCAAGGCATAATGATGACCACTTTCGGCGCAGAATTCTCGTCCAGCACCGTCTTGATCTTGCGTTCCCTTCCCACATTATGCGTGACGAGCTGATAAATGCAGAACAGCCAGGGAATCGTCAACAGTCCCGCAAAAGACCAGAAAGCGAACCACTGCAGCACGCTGACCATCTCCTCAGGGAAGTACTGCACCACCTGTGAAGGTAGAGGCAAAGTGACCATCATGATCGGCAGGAAGATCAATCGCATGCCCACGAAGAAGACCATGTTGAGCACGCAGAGGATTCGGATCGTCCATTTGTTTTCCCCATCGGCTTTTTGAAAGACTTTGACCAGGCAGTAGATGAACGCCAGTAACCAGAGAATCCACTCGAGGAGCGCAGCCAGCATAACGCCGCCCACGATGGCGACGTAGACGATGTCTTTGACCGGCCATGGGTCTGTGATGGGCGGCACGCCATTGCTGGCGTCTCGTGGTTTTAGCATTTCCGGAAGACCGGCGGAGTCGTCGTATGGTCCAGGGCTTGTCGTAGATCAGTTCATCATTTTTAATGCATCCGAGTCCAGTGAGTCCAGTCTCTCGAGTTCTGTGTAGTTGACACCTCAAGACCTCAAACCAAGCAAAAAGCGAAAAGAAAAGACACACTCCACTTAGCCTCTTTCAATACTTGTCCTCTCAAAATCGCCCCTCGCCAGCGCACCACCTACAGCACGCGGCGCAGAGCCTTCTCCTTCCCCACCGCGACTCTCGATCAGGTAACGCAAGTTACACAACCTCCGCAGGTCGCCTCGAAGCGGCCAGCCGTCATGTACGACTTTGTCGAAACGCGCAAATCGTGGAGATGCCGAAGACTCCGAGGTGCTGTGAGAGACGGCACGATGCAGAATGGTTGCGCGTGGTTGCAGGGTCTGCAGGTGTTGATGATGTCGAGTTCTATATGCGTCTCGTGGTGGATGGAGTGGGAAGAGGGGAAGCGAGGGGCGGGAAAGAAAGAAGTGGAGTTGGAAAAGTGAAGTAGACAATTCACGAGCGCCGAACCCTAACCCTAAGGTATGCATTCACTTCGCGGTTTCAAGGCATCTTGAAACTCACCGCACGTTGTCTGCATTTACCACTTCAGGCCATTCAACTCCGCCTTGTCCGCCTTACTCGTCTGACACAAAAGTCAGCATTCGAAACAGCCAAGATGCTCAACAGCCGCCGGTCTCACGGCCCGACTGTTCCCTCTGCAGGAACAAGCGCGGAATCCCTGTCCTTGACGAGGAACTGCTGGACCCGACTCAAACTGAGTCGCCCAGATTGACACATCGCCAGTGGAAGGAAGAGATCAGTAGATGTTTGTTTCCATTTCGTCATACGCGCTGGTATCTCTCCAGCCTCACTTCGCTTCCTAGTACATTCAAGATTACACGCTCTCAATCCAATGCAGTGCTCATCCTGTCTTCGGTTCCAATGCTTGCTGCCAACCAGCTCGCTACGCCTGCTGCGTCATGCTTCATCTGATTTCCAATCCACGTCTGTCTTCGGCATTCCTCGGCCACCAAAGCGCACTCATATATGCGACGCCACGCTAAAAAAGACCAGCTTTTGAATGGAAGGAGGAAGCAAGCAAGACGGACCTCCCTCCGGCTCTGTTTCTTCCGTCCGTAAATTGCACCATACAGTCGCTTGCGCGACTCATCTCCAACTTCCAAACTGGTTGGGAGAAGAAGCTGCCAGTAGTAACCCACGAATCCCGTCCAACGCCATCGCTGAATGTGTCTCCCAAAATTTGCTCGTCGCTCCAATAGACGGCAGTAATCCCAAAGTCGCAAGTGTTCAAAGAATCGAAACTAGTCGTAGCATGGCGTCTCCTCGTCGTTGGAAGGCACTCGCGGGTGGTGTGTATAGAGTGGTACGAGCGAGGAGGTAATTCGTATGCTGTGCGGTGGGGAAAATGGAAGAATCGGAGTAGTCGTCTCATAAGATTCCGGAGTCCTTCAGGGCGTTTTGGAGGATCGTTTCTTTGACGGCGGCGAAGACGAGGCGGATGTTGGAAGTGTCGGTGGCTTGTGTTAGACTAGAGATGAGAGCATTAGCGATCATATGAACGTAATCAGCACAGCATGTCCACTCACTGAGGGTATAGATTCAGATGTGCTCGGTTGACCTGATTGAATCTCCAAAGCAGGTATTTGGCGGCGCGATTGACATCATTCCCACCGGAGTAGTCGGGAAAGTAATTCCCCAGCGGTGATTTGGCGAGTTTCGCCCGGAACAAGTCGACTTTGTTGAGGAAGAGGATGATCGACGTTCGCATGAACCAGCGCGAGTTGACGACTGAGTCGAAGAGGACGAGCGATTCCATCATACGGTTCTGAGAGAAGTGGTGTTAGCACGAAGCTTCAGGCGGGATATTTCGACCAACATACTTGGCTGCTCTCTTCTAGCAGTACTTGATCGTACTCGCTGAGTGCCACACAGAAGATGATCGATGTGACATTCTCAAAGCAATGTATCCACTTCTTGCGTTCGCTGCGTTGTCCGCCGACGTCGAACATGCTGTGACTGAGGTTAGCAAAAATTGGTCTAGACCTTCGGATGATGTCACGCACTGAATGCTCAGCTGGCCCATCTGAAATCGCGTTTCGTATATACCAGTCGTCTTCGTTCTGGCGCGGAGGACGTCTGCTTCGGTGGGTATGAAATCTGGTCCTGTTATTCGTAGTGCCTCGTCGAAGAAGCTGTAGATATTGTCAGCTAGGAATGAAGATACAGCGACAGGACTTCAACCTACTATGGTGCCGAGTCCATGAGGTAGAACTCATTCTGATGATCAAAGACCTTGGATATGCAAGGATCCTTCCAGACACCTGCCACAGCCTCGCCAATCTTCGGATCTAGTGTTTGTTGCGGATCTGGGTCTACTGTGTACTCCATGATCGTATCGCAATGCGCGCGATTGGCCTCGTTCTCAATCTCGATCTCGAATTGCCGCAAGGCACCCACCAGAGCTTTGGCGCAGTCTATCAGGTTCTTGTAGATCGTATGCCGGTACAATTGCAGTTCGTCGTGGCTGTATCCATTCTGGTGGATAATCTTCATCTGCTTCACGATTGTACTCTTCCCACTCTCGCCAGAACCTAGGACCCGTCAGTATACATGCTCCCTACAGCATCCCAACGCAATGCATTATATTGTCCGTGTGTCCGTACCTAGCAGTAGAATCTTGCATTCCCGCCGTAGCTTTTTTGAGTCCTCCTCCAGCGATCGGTCGATCATCTGACTGCGCTTCTTCTGATCACCCTCCTCATTGTTTCCACTGCTCATGCATGCTCCCATCGTGACCTTCGGCGTTGCCCGACAGCTCCAGCGAGCTCAAGCCGCTGCTCCCAAGGAGCCAAATCGCCGGATTTGTTCAGTCCGCCAGTATTGTATGATCCGCGAAGGTGGTTGTGTGTCCACGACAATGTCGCTGCAGGGTGGTGCCGATTCAGTTTCGGTGACAGGGTCGGATCGAGTCGGGAAATGAGGTATGCGACAAGCTGGTGGGTGAGGATGCGGCACGCTGCAGGCCGGGCGCGGCTTGAGGTCTTTGTTCTGGCGAGGTTGTACGGCACGACAAGTGCACGCGAGGAGAGAGTCGCAATAAATTCGAGGATGTCGTGGTGCTAGTCGTGCAATGGCAGATGTCAAGGGTAGTGCGCTGCGGAGAGCGTGGAGGGCCAGATGCAATGATGGTGGTATTGGGAGGGCACGGACGACGAAGCGAATAATAAGGTTCCAAACTCCCAATAAGATGGCGCCAGGGCAGGCGAGCAAACCAAACCAGGTCAGCGGTCGTTCGACGAGAGGTCACGCCTTGCGTATTGTTTGATCAGTTTGCAAGTTCGCATAGGAACTCGTGGGTTTGCTGTTGTGCAAGATCGACCGGTGATATCCGGGAGCGAACAGAGGAGGTCGGACGGAAGCAAGGTGAGGAGATATGTGAAAGCGTCAACGTCAACTTTTGGCGCGAGCGAGCACAACGGAACGTGGAGGAGAGACCTGAACGGTTCCGAGACTTGGCTAATCATAAGAAGAGGCTCTGGCAGGAATCTTCGCCTTACTTTGCTGTCATGTTCATCATCTTCCATCGTTCACCACAAGACACAATGTGGTGTGCGGGGATGTTCCCTCGCACTGGTTGAAACGATCACCTAGAGCTTCCACGCGATGGCATCACTACCTTCCCTTTCTCTGACAGTTCCGCAATATCAGCTCTCCAAGAGTTGCAGAAGCTTCACGACCAACTTCACAGTTCAAAACCCTTCACCCGTTCGTCCGCCCTACCCCGAGACGCAAGTCATTCCCCTTGCTGCTGCTTCTGCTTCGGGCATGCCGCGTCCTGCACGAAACCAGCATCCATCGTCATGCGCTATTTGGCGGCACAGCAGCTCTGTCTCATCATACCGGTAAATGCAGGTGAGGCAAGCTCCCCAAGCAACCTGCATACTACTCTCGATGCATGCGACTTCGAGAAGCGACAGCGCACTTTGATGTGGAGCATGTCAGGCCTTCACAGTCTCATCACGACATCGTCGTCATTTGCTATCAGTATAGCGGGCTCACTACAAAGTCCTTCCCAAGCCGGATCTCACCCGTAGACGAGTTGACAGAAGATACTGCTGAGCTGGAATGAGACTCCACCGCTGTTCATCGTCATGCTGTTCGGATACCATCAATTCGAGACATCCTTTGGTTATCTTGCAGCTTCGATCAATGGCGTGTGGATACTCCACCTTCAAGATCTCCGGAGTGGGGTCCGCAACACGTGCGCTGTTGCAGATCGTGCCGTACGCCATCAACGAATATGACTCTCGCAGTGGCCTTTTCAGCCTGTAGCAATCAATCTCGCATGTGCAATCTTGGATTGCTCTCACCGATCGGGCGAATTCAGATTGCCAGAGTCGATTTAATCAGTGGGTAAGACGGTCTAAGACTGCGCCAGTAGTTGTAGTGAGACGACTTGTCGTTGCGTGAGGCTTAGAACTGTGGTGGCTGGTGGTGGTGTTGTGAATGCGAAGTCGATGTGAAAAACAAAGATCTTCTTCAAGGACCTCAGTCCGCTGCCACGTTCGAGGAAACAGTATGCGGAGCCGAGTGGCACGTACAATAGAAGCCGTAGAAGTCGGTGTGGAGTGTGTATAGTGGTTGGTGGCTTGATCTGAAGAACGGGAGTTGATCAGAGAAATGGCAATTCTGCGGCATCGCCGGATGGCCTGTCGAGATCGACGATCGCCCAGGATCTTATGAGAAGGTGTTCCTGCCTGCCAACCACTCGTCATTTTCTCCCACTGCTTGCGTGGTTCGCGTAGTCTTGTACTTGATCCTGCAAAACACACACGTCCTACTCTCACCACTCCCTCCATTGTACCTGTTCTGGCGATCCGCGACGGGAAAGATTTCGAATCCGCAGACCAGGCCAGGAACCAATCCTCCCGGCTCGTCAGTGATCTCATCCCGCGACCCGCGACAACGCACTCGTCGAGATCCTTGTGTGTCGCAACGACCGTTGAGCATCCGAAAGATCTTGCGTGTGGGAGGAAACAGAATCATTTACGACCGGGAAACGAAGTCGAAGCTGCGCCTGCTGTTGCATAAACCTCTCGGTATCCCGTCCGCCGCGATTTGCCCCACGTACTACACTACCGATTCAAACCTCTGTGCTTGCCGTCCTCCGACCGCCCAACCACCACGACTACCCGAACACACCTCAGCACCACGCATACCTACCTCTCCGGTCTTCACGCATATACACCGCCACCATGGCCGAATTCGTGCGTGCGCAGATCTTCGGCACGACCTTTGAGATCACGAGCCGGTTAGTGGCAAGAGAATGCGGACACAATGAGGCGATGGAGCGCGCGCGGATATCACCGAAGTCGAGGTGCTGACAGCAGTGCAGATACACCGATCTTCAACCCGTCGGTATGGGCGCCTTCGGGCTGGTATGGTGCGTACAGAACATGCTGGGAGAAAGACAGGGGACACACAGACTAATGGCGACACCACAACAGCTCGGCAAAAGATCAGCTCACCGGCCAGGCCGTTGCCGTGAAGAAGATCATGAAGCCCTTCAGCACACCGGTTCTCTCCAAGCGAACCTACCGTGAGCTGAAGCTTCTCAAGCATCTCAAGCACGAGAACGTAAGATTTGCCTTGACCTGTCGCGGCATTTCATCGTGCTAACACCCAAACCAGGTGATCAGCCTCAGCGACATCTTCATTTCGCCTCTGGAAGACATGTACGTCGGTGAGTAAACCCTGACCGCAAACTTGGCTTACTTTCTGTCTCATAGCTATTTTGTGACCGAATTGCTCGGCACCGATCTCCACCGCCTCCTCACGTCGAGACCGCTCGAGAAGCAGTTCATCCAGTACTTTCTGTACCAAATTCTTGTAAGCCGGCCAGCAGTGATTGAATGGGAGGCAGAGACTGACTCACGTCAAAGCGCGGCCTCAAATACGTCCACTCCGCCGGTGTCGTGCACCGTGACCTCAAGCCCTCCAATATCCTGGTGAACGAGAACTGCGATTTGAAGATCTGTGACTTTGGTCTGGCCCGCATTCAGGATCCACAAATGACGGGATACGTCTCGACGAGATACTACCGAGCTCCCGAGATCATGCTCACGTGGCAAAAGTACGATGTAGAAGTGGATATCTGGAGTGCTGGATGCATTTTTGCGGAGATGCTCGAGGGCAAGCCCCTGTTCCCAGGAAAGGATCACGTCAACCAGTTCTCGATCATCACGGATTTGTTGGGGACACCACCAGATGATGTTATCAGCACCATCTGCAGCGAGAATGTGAGATTTTGGAGATGGCATTTGGTTTATTGCAGTGACTGACAGGCATGATACAGACCCTCAGATTTGTGCAGTCGCTTCCCAAGCGTGAACGCCAGCCGCTCAAGAACAAGTTCAAGAACGCCGACCCACAAGGTGAGCATGCAATGCAAGCGGCCACATCGAGGACACAAACTGACAACATCAAAGCGATTGAGCTCCTCGAGCGTATGCTTGTCTTCGACCCACGGAAACGCGTCAAGGCTGGCGAGGCTCTGGCCGACCCATACCTCTCACCATACCACGATCCTACCGATGAGCCAGAGGCGGAAGAGAAGTTCGACTGGTCTTTCAACGACGCAGACCTGCCCGTGGACACCTGGAAGATCATGATGTATGGCAATTGCAGACCGCGTGTAGGTCCAACACTAACATTCTTCTCAGGTACTCCGAAATCCTCGACTACCATAACGTGGACTCTGCGAACAACGGAGAGGGCCAAGAGAACGGCGGCGCATAAAGAACGGAACGATACGAAAGGGCAGCGAGGTTTCGACGGAGAACAGGCGTCAATGGATATATCATCAGTCGTCGCGATACCCTCAACTTGGATGGCAAAGAATCGGCTGCATTTCTACAGTGTCGGCATGCAGCAGGCGAGTAGTATGAAGGAAAGTTTTCAATTTTGGGATGCCGGGAGCATCGCTCAGAGATAAGCAATGAGAGCAAGCAAGCAAGCGGTGGGACAACGGACCTTGTTCGCACGCAGCTAGACGCTGCGGTCATCCTTTTCTGGATCGGCAGTGGTGGTACTTTGCATAGTAGCTAGAGTCAAGTCGATTGCAATGCGAGAACATACAAGACATCTCGCTTGTACAGAAGGTCGTTGTACTTCACCGATTCCTGTCACCTCATGACATGCCTCAGGCCGCACAAGCTAAGTCGGCGTTTCGGCTATTTCACTCCGATCCATTGTCACATGTCTCGGCTCGAATGACACCCTCTATTGACGATTGAAGTGTTGCCTTTTCCCCTCCACCACCGCGACAACGCCCACCACAAAGCACACCATGGTGGCCCCTCTCCGCACAAGTCTGCTTCGCCAGGCCGGAGCAACCTGTCTCCGTCAACAACGGGTCACTCTCCGCCCTCTCTCCCGCTCCACCCTCCAACGCCTCGCCTCTACCCTCACCGTCCTCGAACAACGCGATGGCAAACTCAACATGTCCTCCCTCGCCTCCATCTCCGCCGCCCAAAAAGTTGGGGGATCTGTTCACGGCATCGTCGCGGGCTCCAACATCAAGACCGTGGCCGAGCAAGCCTCCCAAGTCGAAGGTCTGGAAAAAGTCATCTTCATTGAAAACGGCGACTACGACCGTGGCCTGGCGGAGAACTGGGCGCCTATGCTTATTGAGAACATCAAGAAGGGAGGATATACACATGTCATTGCCGGCCACTCTGCGTTCGGAAAGAACTTGATGCCGAGAGTTGCGGCTCTTATGGATGTGCAGCAGATCTCGGATATCACGGAGGTGCAGAGTGAGGATACGTTTGTGCGACCGATATATGCTGGCAACGCGATTCTTACTGTTCAATCGAACGATAACCCGAAGATTGTCACCGTCCGAGGAACAGCTTTCCCCTCCGGCGCAGCGGAAGGCGGCTCTGCGAGTGTGGAAGAGGGGACAGATCCCAAAGCTGCTTGTCCCACCGAATGGATCAGCGAGGACCTCGCGAAGTCTGACCGTCCTGAACTCGCGTCCGCGGAGAAAGTCGTCTCAGGTGGCCGCGGGCTGAAGTCAAAGGAGGAATTCGATCGCATTATGCCTCCTCTCGCAGATGCGCTGGGAGCAGCGATCGGAGCGTCTCGCGCAGCGGTGGACTCTGGCTTTGCGGACAACTCGTTGCAGGTGGGCCAGACAGGGAAGAACGTCGCGCCGCAGCTGTACCTATGCGCCGGCATCTCTGGTGCGATTCAGCATCTTGCGGGCATGAAGGATAGCAAGGTCATTGCAGCGATCAACAAGGATGCGGATGCGCCGATTTTCCAGGTCGCGGATGTTGGGTTGGTAGGAGATTTGTTTGAGAAGGTGCCCGAATTGACGGAGAAGTTGGGCAAGGCGTAAGGGGTCGAACGATCGTGTCGAGGGAACGTTTTGGATGGACGGATGGGTGGTGATGGATGCATTGCGAGTTTTGTACAGAGCAGATGGCGTTGGAATGCAAAGCAAACAGGCTGCTGATCCACAGGATGGACGAGGACGGTCAATCAATTTACGTATGAAGCAACTGAACGAGAATTTCTGACATTGTAGATTATGCTGTTGACTTTCTCAATTCTCGATCGACGACGCTTCAGAGTGCTCAGTTCTGGTTGTCCATTAACCGCTGGGCCAGAGTGGCCCAATCGTGCAAGCGAGACACATTGCAATTGACTCCTCCGACGACTACCGGACATCGTGGTTGGCTCTGGCCAATTTGACCTTTGCAAATGCTCACGCTCCTGAGTGTGTGAGCTCGAATGCGGCTATCGCCATCGCATAGGTTTCTCGCAATGGCCGAGAGTTCCTACGCAACGAACAGATCTCGATCCGCAGAACGCTCGGCGTGCTTTTGTTCCTTGCCAAGTCCCTTCCAAGATCGATACCTTAACGTGCGAGTTGACCACGAATTGCATTCCGTCAAGGACGGAGATCGAAACCCTTCCTTATAGACCCATACACCTTTTGGATTCGTCTGATGCCTGTGGGACAATACTCCAACGTCCCCTCAACTCCTCCTCGTGCCTTTCCGGCGGAGAGTCAGACATGTAAAAGTCCAGTCGGTGGTCGACTCGTACAAGCGTCCAGTGTACAAGATATTGAAGTTAGCTTGAAAACAAGAGTGGGCAGCCCTTCAAAAAGACGCGGTCCCGTCGGAATTTCCGATCCAAGTCGGTTCCAGCGATTCTCGTCGTTCATGCTCGTTGAGTGATCAACTTCCAGTGCATGTCCTACGTCTCCGCAAATCAGCGCATCCTCCAATCCGTTCCAGATGCTCCGGATATCCCAATGGTCGAGAGCGGTGCTTATTGAAGTCGACTCCCCGAACAGTCCGCGAGGCGAGAAAGTCGCAAATAGACCTTTTCGTCACTCCACCATGGTATATGGTAGCACGACCTCTCGACGACCATGCTCAGGACGATCCAGAGCCCGCCGCACCGGGTACCTTTTCGATTTCTCGTTCGTGCGTCCATGGCTCTCGATTCGCGACCCCCTTCAGGCCAGGCGGTGGCATGGAGCGGTCTCTCTAGGGATGTCGGAGCTGTGCTCAGACCACAGCTGTGCGCCGTTTGGAGAGCTTCCGCAAGATCAGGGAATTCCCGACTCACATCCATCGAAAGCCATGTAGCAATCCTCGAAGAGCAGCGGCTGCGCGGGTCCTATGGCTCATGCTTGACCGCTTCCTCCCCCTCTGGCGTCGTCTTTGGCGGCTCGATAATCTTCTCCGCCGGCGTCACAGCAGGCGTAGCTTTCTCCAATACACTCCCAGCCCTCGCCCTCCCATTCTCCTCCACCGCATCACCTCCATTCTTCTTCCCTTCCGTGGACGGCTTATCCAAAACACTCCCCTGCCCAATCCTCGGCTTCCAATTCTCATGCGCAATAGCATTCGTCGACTTCGTTCCTCCTTCCGGCGTCCCCTTCGCCGCACCCCACCCTTTCTTCTTCTCCGCCGCCCAACTTCCCCAACTACTCAAATAGGCGCCCGCTCTCTGTCCCGCCGCAGCCACATTTTCCCTCGCCGTGCCGCTGACATCCCTCTTCTCCGCAGGCGGGGTATTTGCCGCCGCGATCTTCGCCTCCTCTGCTCTCACCCGCTGCGCCTCCCGCATCACCTCGATATCCGCCCAGACTTTATTGAACGCCGACGTGACATGCTCCCTGCCGTCCGCGAATCGTTTTCCCACTACATCCCGCGTCTGATTGAAGCGTTCGTCGAGGTGCAATTCGGAGACTTGAGCCGCGAGCCGACGTTGCACGTCTTCGATTGTGAGACCTCCGGCACAAGGATGTCGTGGTTCGACGATGTCGAAGAGGTGGGAGTCTGTCGTACGATTCCAGAGGGTGTAGTTCTCGCTCTGCTGCCATTTCTCCAGAAAAGCAATGGAGAAATCGGAGGCGGGATCGCCGTCGATGTCCGCGAGGAGAGCTTTCGGGTCCGGGTGGGTTTTGGAGAGGTGTTGGTGGTATTTTGTCGACGAGAGGAGGGCGATGAGGTATTCTTCGAATTGGAGGCGGATGAACTCTTCGCTGCCAGCGTAGCCGTGGGTGTTGGGACGGGAGGGGTCGGATGGGTCCCAGGTTGAGACTACCGCTTGGGTGAGGAAGTCGACCCAGCGGCGGTCGGCGACGGAGAGGGAGAGGGCGGATTTGAGCGATGGGTTGAGGATTGTGACGGAGTCTTCGTCGAGGTTGACAAGGAGGTCGCAGTAACGGTCTTTTTGTTGGAGGAGGAGACTGTTGGTGCTACCGACCACGTATGATTTGGTTTCGGCGTCGGTAATCATGTCGAGTTGTTGGAGAGGAGTGTAGGGTCCGAAGATGCTGCCTTTGCCGAAGAGTTGAAGAGGAAGGCCTATGTAGGCGAGGAGGGATTGTCGGTCGCTGGTCCGGACGGAGTCGGGTTTTGTGAGGGTTTGTGCGTATCTGTCCATTTGGGGATCTGCACAGTCGTCGAGGTTTCGGACGAGGCCGGGAATGAGTGATATTAGGGAGAATTGGAGTTGGCATAATCTTTCGCAATTTGAGCCGAAAAATAGGATCTGTTATTGTCAGTCTGATATCGTTCACAAGTCGAGCATATCATTCTCACCTTCTGCTGCAATAGCAAGCACTTCAACAATACCAACGTCTGCCACTTGAACGTATGCAACAACTCCCTCAAACTGAGCCCAAAGAACTGATCCCTCTCATCCTCATGGCTCTTCCCATCCAGTACCAAACTCTCCTGAAATCGCTGTTCCTCCAACACATCAGCAAATTGTCCAAACTCCTCAAGCCATCCTCGTCTCACCGACATGCACCCACCTGCAAAATCTCCACACTTCGAAAATCCTTCTGCGCAAACCACGCCCTCGTAACCACACTCAATCTCTCCCGCAACGCACTAAACCCCTGCGGCTTATCCGTAATCGCCACTACCGCCTTCTGCACCGCACTCCTCGTGACATCCTCCGGTCGATACAGCAATTCCGCCGAGTCAATCTGATGCATACAGCTGATCCCAAACACGCTTGTTGGTACGACATCTTCTCCCCCTGGATTTCCCTTGTGTACGAGACTGAAGTAGCTGAATTCTTCTTCGGATTGGTGCGCGCCGTCGGGGAGGGCCATGTAGGGGAGGAGATGCCAGTCGTTCTCGGCGGTGGGGTCGGAGTCGGGGGATGCGCCGATCCAGTGTTCGATTTCGGGGCCGCGTTGGTGGTGGAAGTCGATTACGCAGACGAGGGGGGTGAAGGGGGTTGTCGCCATGGTGGGCGGTGTTGAGAGGAGGCAACAGGAGGAGGAGGGAGGATGAGCTCAAAGGTAGAGGTAAGCGGGTTTTATTAGCTGTTCTTCCTGAGGAGGTTCATGCTTTCTCGAGGCCGGCTCGGAGGATGTCGTGGAGGAGAAGGTTAGCTGAACGAGGATGAAATGGAAAAATAGGAAGGGCGTATTCAATGAAGCTGTCCGGGTTGTCGATATTGGGAGAAGAGGAAGAAGTTCATGCACGTACAACGCATACATATCGAGGGACCAAGATCCCTGTAGTTCTATTGGGCGTTCTTTGGCGTGGTACGCTAACATGGGGAAGCTCTATATAAAACCCGTGGCTTGATGATCTCTTCCTTCTGCTTCTTCTTCCTCGACCGAAAGTATCTGCGACGAAGAGCATACACGGAGCGGTAACAGTGCAAGTGATATTCTCGATATCGATAACGCGCAGCTCCAAGAAATAGCATTGTCGCGAGATGGTCAAGCTACTCGAAGTCTCAGCCAGCTCTCCTATTCAGTCCACTCAATCCTCCTCCTCCTCAGGAATACCCTTCTCATTCTTTCCCTAGTAAATCTGACACTTCGCATACGGCAGCAGATTCTTCTCCAATCTGCACGGCTCGCCGCCGAGCATACAGGGAAACTTCTGTTCGAAGGAAAGCAACCGCAAATGTCAGCCGGATCGGCGTAGAACCATGAACTATGTTGGAACTGGAAATTTCTTACCGGGCTACATTTCCAGGTCGTCTTGACGCCGTTGTTGTAGACGTTGCAGAAGCCGGGGCCGAGGTCGACGTTGAAGCACTCCTGTATTGCGAGTTAGGTGAAGGTAGGCGGTGATGCGAGGGAAGTGGGACGAGGGAGGTTTGGAAGGGAGGAAATGCACGCACGGCGGAGACGCTAGACGTCAGAAAAAGGAGGATGGAGAGCTGGAAAAACTGCATGTTTGCTTGTTCGTGGTCTTTCAGTCGTTTGAGGATGCGTAGGTCTTCGTTGTATCTTGAGAATAAGAGCAAGCAGCTGATGGATGATGTATGCGTGCTCCTCGTTGCAATCCGAGACTTGAAGGGCAAGCAGAAGGGATGCTTTCTATACCCACCCATTCGCACGCTGCTAATGGTAGGATTACCTAGCACAGAACTCATGAAGTACCGTTCGCTGGCCCGAACGAAGAAGGGTGGAAATTCGCAGGCCTCGATTGGTGTCTTTCGTTGGGACCAGGTCTCTGGCATCAGGCCGGACTTCGGCTGCATGAAGAGCTGTCTCACGGCCGGATTACGAGAGCTGTGTCTTACTTCGGTGAGATCTCCGGTCACGAAGCTGAACCGAAAGCTATGGGCGACATGCAGTGCGCTTGGAGACCTGTCAGCAAGGAACAAACCGAGAGAATCACTCCGGACGCCGGAAAGCAACCATGAAATATCCGCGACACGGATTGCATTGACGGGGTTCGAATCGAAAGAACTCCAGTCAAGCAAGAGGTCCGGGTGGAGGATCTCCTTCTTGTATTGAGTGCCACGGACTGGGAGATACTCTCATTCATCTTGAAGAGTATGCAAAGTGCGCCCTACTACCCCAGCTAGCATCGACCTCCAGTGCTTGACCAATACTTCGCTACTGGCAAACATCCACCCTCGCCACCGACGGATCATGATCACTCGCCTGCCCATCAAAATCCGTCCAAGTATTAACATGAACATGCTCAATCCTCGCCCCCCTCTTCGCCACCCTCGGACTGACAAAAAACTGATCCAACGTCTGACTATTCATATCAAAAAGATACGTATAATCCTCCGCCTCCGGTCCACTCTCATACAACTTCTCCAACCCGGACGTAGCCACGAATCGCTTCAACGGATCGACGAACACGAATTCATTAAAGTCCCCTCCCGCGATGATACTCGCGTTCGGATCCTCGTTCAAAATCTGTCGAATGAAGTCCCCGGTGATCGTCGCTTGTGCAGACCGCATGTCGACTCCACCGTTGACGGGAGGACGAGCGTCGCCGTGGAGGGAGGAGCTGCCGCCTTTGGAAGTGAGGTGCACGTTGACGGTGAAGAATGTGCTGTTCTTCCCTCCTCCTCCGCGGCGGTCGTTGAGAGTTTCCCATTGCGCGACGAGGGGTTTGCGGGTTGAGCGCCAGGCGGCGTTGGTCGGGTCGATGAGGCCTGGATTCAAGGACAAGCGTGGACCAGGCAGGACTTGTGTTGCTTGTGTGCTGCCTCCAGGGTTCAGATCGCGGAGACCGAGCACGGCGGGATTGTAGAGGTATGCAGTGCGGATGTTTCCGCCTGGTTGTCCGCCATCGCGGTCGTCGACGGGATTGATGTTGATGAAAGTGTAGTTCACAGGGGAGCCGGCGGTGGTGATGGCGTCGCGGAGGGTGGAGAGAGTTATGTTGGCGTCGACAATGGCGGTGTTGGTTGGGCCGTCGTTGTCTTGGATTTCTTGGATGAGAAGGAGGTCGGGGGAGTTGAGGTAGGTGACGATGTGGGAAGCGATGGCGGCGATGTTGGAGGATGTGGGGGCGAGGTTTTCGACGTTGTATTGGCCGACGGTGAGGCGATCGCAGCGGCCGGAGGATTTGAATGTTGTTGGGCGAGGGAGCTCTGGGCGTTGGGATTTGCGGACGACGATGCGGGAGGTTGGGAGAATTCTGTAGAAACCGAAGGCGTAGGTGACTACACCGCTGATCTCCTCGAGTTCGTCGCCGAGCTTGGCATCGTCCGGGTTGGTTGTGCCATCGAGAGGTGTTCCAATCAAGATCGACTCCGGGTTGGCATCACGATCCGAGTTGGTCAAACCACCACGATTGTTCTCTCCAGTCTTCTTCCAATCACCAGCAACCCACGTATCGCCGAACTGGTTAGGACGGTTGAGCACCCTCGGTCGTCGAACAATGACTAGCTCTCCAGTCAGACTCTCCCAGAAATCCAGTCCAAACCGCGATGGCTCCAATCTCGGGTTGACCTGGGATATCTGGCTGCGGTTACCTGGAACACCAAAGATGTCTCCATCGTCGAGGGACGAATACTGCTCGGTCGGCGGGCTAGTATCGCGACGGCCGAGCACCACTGGCTCGACTCGATTGCCAGATGACACAACGGTGATGGCAGTAGGATCCTCAATCTCTGTGAGGAAGAGGTAGTCCCTGTTACTGCGGAACTCGGCGACACGACCTCCGAGCGTCACGATGTCGCCCACTGTGACGTTTCCAAGCGAGCTGCGGCCAAAGACGTAGATCGAGTCGGATAATCGTGGATCGCGGTCCGGTGAGGTGGAGCGGATGAAGAAGCCATTTGGTCCTTTGGCTGTGACCAGACCTCGGACTCCGGTTACTGTCTGGCCAGCGAAGGGGGAGAGGTATCGATCACCGTTGATTTGAGCGATAGTTGGGTTGGTCTGCTGGGCGGATCCTGAAGCCAGAATGGCGAGCACCGCACTCGCGGCAGTAAGAGTGAACTTCATCTTGGTAACAGAGGAGAGAAAGATGAGATCGTGCCTACCGTCAAAATAAACTATCGAGCAAGTACTCGTTTATTTCATGTTTCCGACCATCTTGTCAAACCGGTCCACCTGCCTCTTTCGACATAACGCATCTCTGGGCGCTGGGCATTGCAGGTGAAGTCCGTCTTGGCTTTGGGATTGGCCATCCCCGCGTGCTCTATCGTAGAGCTTTCACTGGATCGTTTAGCTTAAACTCAGCGCACCTGCCGTCTGTCATCCGGAGACCTAGGGTCGATTGGGAGTGTCGTCAATTTACTTGGAACGCTCCGAGATCGAGCATGCTCTTTGTCGAATGTGATTGGTGTTCAGGATTGTTAGACTTCTCGGATTCCATCCACCAGAGGAACTTGCATCAGTTCGCTAGCAGCTTTGAGCAAATCCACGAGCTCCAAGGCCGTGAAGACTCTGCGAGAGGCGTGTCCGACTTCATTGGCAGTCGATAGTGTTGCAGAAAGAGCGCGAGAAAGAAAGTGCAGCAGCGCAAAGGAAGGAGCGCCCGGAACAAGATGTCTCTCCGAGGTACACAACCTACGCGGAGACCTCGTGGCTCGATGTCTTACCTCTTCCCAAATCTCTCCTGCAGTCCTGCCTTGAGCCCTTCACTCATACACCCACTCAGCACCAACTCCTTCGCCATGCGTCCTTCACCAAGTAGCGGCAGCAAGACCTCCTGACCCTCATCCCTTTCATGTACGATCCTAACCTCCGGCTCGCGCGGACCAATAACCAGTCCGCAACCCTGCACGTCCTTGACTTCCAGCGAGTGAAGTAGAAGAATCATGTCAGGAAATTCGTCGCCGATGTATTTTCTCGATCTTTCAATGTCAGGTACGTAGCAGTTGCGTGGTTGCTGAAAGTCGATGGTCAAAGAATTCAGCTTCATAACTTGAAGAGTGGCCGAGACGCGAGTGACCAGATCAGTCACTACTGCCAGTTCACGGACTGTTGGACCTCTAGGCGGCAGAGATGGTACCAGAACGACCCTCTTCAGGTATGCTGCTGCTAGCGACGTGAGGGGACCAAGTCCGGTGCTGGCCTCATCATGCACGGAGTTGCGCTGGGGCACGATGCGCGACCACGCATGCATGCTCAAGGATTTCGCCAGGGTTCCGTTTCTCACAATAGAGGCGGTGAGATGGAAAAGGAATGCATTCTGCCCGTAGAAGATAGTGTATGCCTCGTCCTGTAGACGTCGACAGGTCGCTGCAACCGCCATGTGTGTCGTCCCTGTTTGTGGAGTCGTTCTAGTAATGGTGTCGAATTCGGCCATGGACATGCCTGCATGATGTCGTGGTTCCGGAACAAACTTTTGCACACATGAGTAGATGGTTGTCTCTTCTTCGCGTCTGCATGGGAAGAATTGAAATGCGCAGCCGGATGGAACGAGGTGTGATGGGATCTTTTGCAAGAGTTCTGTTGGCAGGACTGTGAATTTGCAGGCTTTTGTCAGAGGGACTGAGCCCTCCGAGGCGTGACTCTTCGCGAGTTCAATTGACGGATCGGTGATCTCTCCATTCCTGAACGCGAACAAGACCCCTGTGTGCTCAACGCTGAAGAAATTTGTCGGTTTATCCGGATAGCGGGAGAGGGGGTCGCCAATCCACTTGCCACAGATCAGAGGCGTCGAGAGTTGGCTGTTGGGCATTCGCGGAAACCATTCCCATCCTTGGAAGTCGATTTTGTACTGAGGCCCCCAAGGAGTCATGCGCCCAAGCTTGTCCGCGTAGAAAGCATCCAGCTCATCACTACTGATCTTGCGGCGTTTTCTTCCGTTCGTCGCTAGAGGGACGCCCTTGGCCTCGCGGTAGACCCATGCGAGGTTGTCCGCCCAATATTGGGAAACGTTGCTCAAGCTTGGAGCCATGAAGCTGAAGGCTGGGTTGGTTCGGAGAAAAGAAGTCGAGGGCGCAAAGGACTTGCAGTGATGTTGAAGAAGCAAAGAGATGTGTCGAGAACGGCTAGTCGTGCTCGTTACCTACCAACCATGAAGCATGCCATAAGACTTGCGCTTCTCCGCGAAAGAACGATCGTCAATGGAGCGCAGCGTGCTTCCTCAGGCCTGCGATCTTATTCTTCTTCTTGTTCCTGTGAGGAGGGACACTTTTTTGCCCGGACGATATCGAAGTGAAGCGAGCAGTTTGAAAAGATGAAATTGGAAGAGTGTAGGTACGAGAAAGAAGAGAGGAAGAGAGATTCCGTTTGGTCGCGAAGTGAATGCGCAGGGCACGGGATCAGATATTTCTCGGGGTACGTCACGTCTTCCAAGACGCGTCTTCCCGAAGCACTTCATTCGAGCATTGACTGCTATTCCTCCCAACCAACGAACGGAGAAATCAGAGCAAGTCCTGCTGCCTTATACGCCATTTGCTCTCCTCCAGGCAGCGAAGAACTTAGACTTCGTCTCTATAACCATCCTGCACGATCACGACCTCGACGACCTTTCCATGTGGAAGCCCTCATGACGAGCTCTCTACAACGACCTTCTCACGACATAGTCCACAACGACGCCCCCGAACCGCTTTCGTAGAAATCCCTCTTCCACGGCCTTCCTAAATACACCCCGTTGCGGCCTTGATCTCACGCCTCGACAATGTTCTCCCTCCCCCTCCTCCCCCCCTCAACAATCCCCTCCCCCCACACTCTCCACAACCACCGCCCACGCTC
>AFIR01000652.1:0-79758 GCA_000223685.2 Zymoseptoria pseudotritici STIR04_4.3.1
CTAGCCTAACTAGAGGAATTATAGCTAGAAGGACTTACCCTATAAGTATAATAAATAGTATATTCTAAGAGGCGAAGATTAAGGAATAGTGCCCCGAGAGGGTTATTCTACTCTTCTGCTACTAAGGGTAGTAGAAGGGGATTATAGAAGTTGCCCTACAGATATTACTTCGACTACCTATAGTACTTCTTCTTAACTACTAACTTAAAGCGCCTAGCGACTTAAGTCTGCTTACTAGTACGACCTAGCTAAGAGGAATAAGGATTATATAGTATAGGGCGGGATAGGAGTGTCCCTTCGGGGTTAGCGGTTAGGCCGAGTCGGGGCGTAACGAGCAGAAGGGCTAGCGCTGTTAAACTTAATATATATATATATATACGTATTTTATAAGGACTTACTATAGGTTAGGATATTACCTAGTCGGTAGCATAATATATTCTATATGGCGGTTCTAATCCACATGAGATAGACGACGGGAGCTTCCTTACCCATGTCGATCGACGTCGAGTCTGACATGGGAGCGATCTCGGCTCGGCATTCCATTGAATTTCGGCCGCCGAAGCGCGAGCTCTCCCGACTTCGCTCCAACTTTTGGAATTGTGTCGACTGCATAAACATTGACATATCACAACACAAGACACACAATGGCAGCCACCAAGACCCTCCGGATCGGCCTCATTGCAGGCGATGGCATTGGTCGCGAGGTCATCCCTGCTGGTCGTCGTCTGCTCGAAGCTCTCCCAGCATCGCTCGGACTGAAGTTCTCCTTTGTCGACCTGGACGCTGGTTTCGAGACATTCAAGCAGACAGGCGTGGCATTGCCGGACAAGACCG
Source organism: Zymoseptoria pseudotritici STIR04_4.3.1 (assembly GCA_000223685.2). Classification (NCBI taxonomy): domain Eukaryota; kingdom Fungi; phylum Ascomycota; class Dothideomycetes; order Mycosphaerellales; family Mycosphaerellaceae; genus Zymoseptoria; species Zymoseptoria pseudotritici. The sequence goes on from AFIR01000652.1 coordinate 835, forward strand.
TTGAGACATTGAAGAAGGAGTGCGATGGAGCCCTCTTTGGTGCCGTGAGGTAGAACTCCATTCACCTCCTATATTCCCCTCAATGCCATGCTAACACCGCTTCCTCTTAAGCTCCCCTACAACCCCAACAAAAGGCTACTCCTCCCCTATCGTCGCCCTCCGCAAAAAGCTCGATCTCTACGCCAACGTCCGACCCGTGAAGTCCGTCGCTCCCTCCGCCGCCTTCCCCGACCCCATCGACCTTGTCATTGTACGCGAAAACACCGAGGACTTATACGTGAAAGAGGAGAAGACCTATGACACACCTCAAGGTAAAGTCGCCGAGGCGATCAAGCGGATTTCCGAACGGGCTTCATCCCGCATCGCGACGATGGCAGGCGAGATTGCGTTGAGGAGGCAGAAGATTAGGCAGTCGACGGGCGTGGACGGGAAGAGTATGGTGACCATCACGCACAAGTCGAATGTGCTGTCGCAGACGGATGGGCTGTTTCGACAAGTCGCCCGCCGCGCGTTGGAGGAGAAGAAGTTCGTTGACGGAGGTGTGGTGATCGACGAGCAAATCGTCGACAGCATGGTGTATAAGCTCTTCCGCGAACCCTCCACCTACGACGTCATTGTCGCTCCAAACCTCTACGGCGACATCCTCTCCGATGGTGCCGCTGCTTTGGTGGGATCACTTGGCCTCGTACCTTCTGCGAACGTGGGAGATGGTTTCGCGATCGGCGAGCCGTGCCACGGTTCCGCGCCGGATATCCAGGGCAAGGGCATCGCGAATCCGATCGCGACGTTGAGGAGTGTTGCATTGATGCTGGAGTTTCTGGAGCAGGAAGAGGCTGCGGCGGTGATCTACAAGGCTGTGGATGCAAACTTGTTGGAAGGCAAGTTGTTGTCACCGGACATGGGAGGCAGCGCAAAGACGGAGGAGGTGTTGCAGGATATCATTCGGAGGTTGTAGATGTATGGAGGAGGATGGCAAGATTGTGTGGGGCTGTAAAAAATATCTGGACCGAAAAATGGGAGTTCCGACAAAGGACGATAGATTGTAAAAGTGTACACCGACTGCACATCTGCATCATCTGCACGTTTTCAAAATTGAGCTTGCCTGTGGACAGGTCTTATCTCCCACCGTGAGGCTTCCCTTCTACGCCTCCAGCGCTTCTCCAGCAGAGAGCCTTCGTTGGTCCCGCACGAGCTGAAGAAGTCACATTAAACCCCTTTCTTAAATCTCCATCCTCCATGTCTCATGCGCGATCTAACACACATCGCCGCACTTGATCTTCCCGATGAAGAGATTATTGTTCTTGGGCCAGCAGCCGCCGTATAGCCCAAGCTCAGATTTCCTCCGGCAGAGGCAGTTGAAGCAATTATTGTCAACGGCCCATCCGAACGTCAATTGGCACCGAGGTTCGAGGCGCCTGGTCATTGTAGAAGTCGCTGTGTTTTCATCGCATCGCAGGCGTCGTGCGTATCTTGAACCTCAATCTGGCCCTTTTGGTCGACACAGGCGCAATGGAATTCGTCCGAATCATGGAGGATGTCGAGTTGGCCCCGGCCTTCTCCAATTGATCGATTGTTCTTTTTTTGCCACGCCTTGAGAGCTTGCAACTTCATCGACTTTCGGCCTCCGCTCGAGCCAAACATCCCTCCAAAACCCTCCACATCTTCTCGCCATCCACACCCCTTGGAATCCGCATCCCCTCCTCTCCTTGGCCCAATTTCCGCACCACAGTCCTCCCACACTGACTCCCTCCATTTCTGACATGACTTCCCGCTCCGTGTTCTCCCTCGGTGACCACGCTCACTTCAAATCTCTCCTCCTCTCCTTCCGCTGTTCCGGTCGCGGTGTAGAACAGTAGTCCGGGTAGCAGCGCCGCAACAGCCAACGGATCATGAAGAGGAGGTCCAGCCGTAAGCCCGAAAACTTCGGCGTACGTCTTCGCGAAAAAGGTCAAGATCTCCAGGAACAACTTCCTCGTATTCGACGGCCCGCTCGTTCCTTCCTCTCCCACAGCTTTCCCGTCTCGCTCCGGATTTCGATCAAAGCCGTACACCAATCCTTCCTGTACTTCCTTCGTAGCAAGAAACTGATGCGTCAGATCCAGCGTCACCAAGGTCGTCTTCTTCGCCAATGTCGGATTCGAGAACACCGCTGCCGCAGACTCGGGATCAATGTAAATATTAAACTCCGCCCAGCGTGTCCAATTCCCAAATCTCTGATCCTCACGCTCACCCTTGACGGTACCCATCGGCGCGTCTGTGAAGCCGTCACCCACAGCGCCACCCATGATCGACAAGCCCGCGATGTGGTCCACCAAGTCCGGGTGGATGGCGAAGAGTAGGGCGATGTTCGTGAGACAGCCCGTGGCGACGATCCAGGCTGCTCCCTTTGGCTGGTCCATTAGCGCCGTGTACATCGCCTCGATAGCGGGAACATCCGTCTTCGCATCAACAGCTGGTGCGGGGAGAAGGGTGGTGCCATCTAACCCCGATTCGCCGTGTATGTCGGCCGCGCTGCATTCGGCTCTGCAGAACGGTTTGCTGGCGCCGGGGTAGACGGGGATATCGGTGCGGTGAAGAGCGGTGAGAATAGAGAGGGTGTTGGATGTGGTGTGGGTGAGAGGGGCGTTTCCGTAGACTGTTGAGCAGCCGAGGAGGTGGAGTGAGGGATGATGAGTTGCGAGGAGGAGGGCGAAGGCGTCGTCGTGCCCGGTGTCGAGGTCGAGCCAGAGGGCGGCTGGGGTGGAGGATGCCATTGATTTTGGATGGTGTTGTTCCGTTGAATTTCGGTGGCGTTTTGCGGGCTGGACCTTTGGAGCAGTGAGGTCTACAAGTCCGTCGGAGTCGCAGTGTGCGATCGATGAAGTTTGCTCTGACCTCCGCTTGTGTTTGTGTCGGTCTTCCGTGTTTTGTTTGTGTTTCCTGCTCGAAGAAGTGAGGTTGTGAAGAACGCCAAACTCCGAAATTCGGGCTCGGCTCAAAGATTGGGCGAACAAGTGGCGGTGGGCAACTCTGTAACCATTCTCAAACATCAACTCCAGTTAACTTTGATGTTGCTTGGACGAGAAGGGTTGTAAGAAGCATTGATATTCATACAGGGTATCAAAATCCACATGCTGAACAGTACTGTACAGCCAAAGATCCACTTCTAGATCAACACGTAAAGCGCACACAACTGGGAGCATATGGTTAGCGATCATTTCTCCCGTACACGAGGTCCAAGTAGGTATTTTCAAACTCACCAAAGCCAAACCAGTAATCATACAAGTCCAAAACATGACATTCATCAGCAACGCATGGCTTCTCACAAACGGTAGTCGCTGGATTGCAACGATGGGCATCTGAAGTCTTGTCAGCCCAGTCTCCACATCGAAACCACACAGCTGTGACAACTCACCTGCAACATCAACATCACAAACCCATACCCGCGAAACTTCCTCGTGATACAGCCCATGACCAATTCGTGCGCCAGAGCGGAAATCAAGAACGTGATGCCCGTGGACACTGGTCGCGACCAGCCAACACCGCGGCTGGCAGCGTAAACGTGTCGACGGAAGAAGTTGTGAACGGGAATGTTCCATTCTAGAGATTATGTTGTCAGTATCATTTCCCTCACGTCAGTCACGAGGAATGAATTGGCTGTACTCACCTCGACTGAACTCCAACCAATCCAGCGAATTCCACCAATCCGAGTAGAATCTCCTGTCCGCAAATGCCGTGATCTCCGCGAACGCACCAAGGACATACTCGAAAATGACGAGGAACACCAGCAAGAAGATGAGCATGAATGGGAACAACAGCCAGCTCACCGTCTCCGCGAAGATCAGTGCACTATCAATCCACGTCCCGCTCGCCAGCAATCTCGCGTGGCTATCGTCCAACACGGGCAAGACGTGTTCTTCCGCCAGAATAGTGATGAGCGACACACATCCGAACACGGCGAGTATTTTCCAGAACAATTCCAGGTAGGAGCGCTGTACCATGCGGGGGTATTCCAATTCGTAGCAGAGCGTAGGGCAGAGGAGGTAGTCCGCGAAGTTGCGCAGTGTGAGATTCTGAGGGTAGGTGACATTACCCATGGGAGAGGTGAGTTCTGCAGCGAGGTCATCGCGGAGCTGGATGATGGGAGATATGTTCTCTGAAGGATCTCCATCTTCGTCGTCGTGTTGCTCAACCTCGGGTTTGAGCTCCATAAGGAATTCGCGAGCGGACGGGTAGCGAAATGCGGCGTTGGTAGGTGTCATGGGTCCAATGGGCAGATCGAGAAGATTGAGACGGTAAAGGGTGTTGGCGAGGTGTCCGTTGTAGAAAGCGTAGGAGTGCATTTTCATGAATAGGCAGAGGGTGTGCAGTGTGAAGAAGACTTGAGCCGTCCAGGTCCAGTCGCGGATGAAGGGGTAGCTGATCCATGTCCAAAGCCATGCGGCTTGGTAGATGCTTTGGATGATGATTCCTCCGCTTCGCCAGCGGAACAGTATGTTGTCGCTGTTCTTGAAGAGGAGGTGGAGAGGAAGACTGAGAGCGGTGCTAACGCACATTAGGATGTCCACCACGAATAGCTCTTCGATGTTCTCCGTGAACAATGGCCACTGCCGGAAGCTCAGCAACACTCCGCTCTCTCTAATGTTCCGCAGCATCGTGGTGACGACCATGATCGCTAGTCCAACCCAGAACAAAACGAAAAAGCCTCGAAAGTTGGTGTAGGTCGACCTGGGGTCAAAGTACGACACCCTGTGTTCGTACTCGACTGTGGGAAACATTCTACTCTTGTCCTTCGTCTTTCGTCGATTTGCCTGACGTGCGGCGGAAGTCGCTTTGACGGAGGGGAGGGCATCGTCAGGTGGTGCAGGTGTGTTTCTTCCGCTGGCTGACTCGGAGCTGATGCCTGATCGTTCATGTTTGAGGTCTTCAAGTAGGGCGTTGACGGGTTTGCGGGCGCGCGGTGCGTGGAGACCGTTGGGCGCACCGTTCGACATGATGGTGGTGCTAACGAGATGATGTTGTCGGAAACGCGAGAGATGGTCAGCGCATGCCAGTCTTCAGCAAGAATGAATGAGGATGTAGCAAAAGAACCGCGGCCGAAACAGCCTACGACATTTCAGAGCTCAGCTTTGGGACGCCGATCGCTCTCGTGAAGTTCGGCATGACGTCTCTTGATCAGGAACAGGGCAAAGCGAGAACTCCCGAGTCTCCGATCATGGCACCCGGCATCGTCGGGTAATGATAAGCAAGATCAGACGATCAGGACTGATCATCACGGACAAAGTCATATGGTCCTTTGGAAGGAAGTTTGTGGAGGAAGAGGTCAGCACCGGTGACATTCTTGCTTGGATCCTAGCAAGCCACCACCAACGAGAAACCTGGTCAGTACGGCTGCTTCGGCTTGAGATAAACACGAGTGCCACGGACGGAGTGCAGGACGAGCCGGAGCCCGGAGCTGGACCTGCGTTGTGTTCTTGAGATGACGCTCATGATGAGCTACAGTAGTTCTACTTCAGACGGCTCATCGTTCATCAGCCCGCGGAGCAGGACAGAGCGTTCTCCGCTTCATGCCATCTGTCGCCTCTAGTACGCACAACGCTCGAACGCCCTTGTCGTAGGTAGTGCTGAGGCTGCACTCACTGAATATGCTCACAATGAGACGAGTACGATAGAAGACTGAGGTGAGTACCTACTGTGGTTTCATACGGCGCATCATCGTCATTGTCTACCATCGGCAAAAAGAGCATATCCCCAATGCAGCAAGCGCGATGGTCCAAGCGCTAGTCTATTTACCTCTAACCACTCTAGGTCCGTCGCGTCAACTTCGACTCCGCCCTTCGAATATGTAACACTCCACAACCACGATTACGATTACTACCACCCACCACGATCATGGCGTCCGACGAACCCATGCCCTCGCGCTCCCCCTCGCCGGCAGCTCCTCCTCCCGTCCCCACCACCCCGGGCCCTCGCGCCACCGCCCTCCAGAAACTCTACACCGATGCCATAGCACACATCCTCAAAACCTGCTCCCACGCCAACTTCGCCTCCTGCTTCCCCACGCCCGCCGCCACCGTACCGGGTTCCATCAAACTGCTACACGAAAACTTCACCACCAAATTGGGCGAGTCGATGCGGAAAGAATTCGAATCCGTGCTCGCGGAGAGGGACGTAATACCCGCGTTGAATGAGCTGGATCGCGTGGTTGAGGATGCGAGGAGGCGGAAGACACAGGCTGAACAGGAGAATGGACGCGCAGAGAGACCGGTTCCAGCGCATACATTACCGCCGAGGACGCTGTATATTTCGAGGCTTGCGCCTACGCTGAAGACGTACGCGGCGCAGGTTCACGCGCGGCAGGTGGAATTGAGTGAGGAGAACGTGGAGGTGATGGAGAGGGTGAAGAAGCAGAGGGAGGAGATGAGGAGGTTGGTGGAGGGATTGGAAGGGGTCGTGAGGGATTTGAACGGGAGTGTGGAGGTGCTGGGTGGGCTGGAGGGGAATCGCGACGGGTCGGAGGGGCTGAGGTCGTGAGCTGAGAGCTGAGAGCGGAGCATGGGGGAGATGGTGACGTTCAAGCGGCCGACGAGGAGTTCAGGGCTGTTTTTGGATTTCGCGGAAGCTGGAGTTGGCGTCTTGTTGTTTACTGGCGTTACCGGACCAGGGATGATGTATGGCAGCGACGATTTTTGCATAGTTGGCGTCATGGAAAGAGATGTAGATACCCAGGCCGCGTGGAGGCCAGCAGTACCTTTGACGCGAGCGCGAGAACGAAATTGGAATCCCACATCATGGTTCGAAGCGAAGTTTACATTACTGTTCGGAGGGCTCCACATCGGTCATCTCTTCGGCCAGAATCGACCAAAAGCAGACCAGCAAGCAAAGGGTATTCGAGGCGTCGCAAACCAGCCCTGCCTGTTTCCCCATGTTCCCAACTTCGACATCTGTACATCTGAAGTCCGTCTCAATCTATGCCCCACCAAAACATCGCGCTCTTCACTCGTCCTTCTTTTGTCCATTCGTCTTCTCCACCAAAGGCGGCGCACTCAACACTTCCACAGTCTTCTTCAACTCCGACCCCGGCGTCGCAGCATCTAACGCAGGAATTGCATCGATCGACTTCCCTCTCTGATGCAACCCATCCTGTGACATCTCACTCTGCTGCGCCGCAGGTCCCAAATCTAGCGCCGTCGTGGCCGCCTCAGTCGGACTCGCACCCGTCGGACCCGTTGGACTGGTCATCGGACTGCCAATATCCGACAAGCCGCTCTGGCCATTGAGCTCCGGACTCTTGCTCATCTTGGCCACTTCCTCCTTGAGCTTGTTCAGTTCCTTCTCCATCCTCCTGCCAAAGACGTCAATGTAGAACGTCGCGCCGTTCCAGCTCGCCCAGGAGAGACATGTGATGAGGAACCCAGCGGAGGCCCATCGATACCAGAACCAAATCGGGCACGGAAGCATGGTGAGAAGCGCGTAGCAGTATTGGATGCACATGAAGATGGGCTCTTGAAGGCGATCTGGGAAGCCGAGCACGAATTTGCCAAGGAAGTTTCCGCGGTAGGAACGGCGTAGCCAGGTGAACGATGTAGGACGGCCGGCGGCGATTTTAGATCGCTTGCGGACGGTAATCATGAAGTGGTAGGAGAGTTGCCAAACGGCGTAGGGGAGGGTGGCCCAGATGATCATGTCGCCAAGGGAGTAGTGTTCGGGAGCGCCTGGAGCGGAGAATTTGATGGTATGAATTGCCGGAAAGCGGTCGAGTTGCATTTGTTTGGGGATAAGGTGGATGAGGACGTGGAGGGTTGCGCAGGGCATGATGTGGATGAAGAGGCTGGGTCTGTTAGCGAGGTTTAGAGAAATGGACCTGGAGATACTCACGTTGTGGTCTTGTCGAGACTGTGAAACACAAGACTGTTCCTCCACATTACGATAGCGATAGCGTTGTTGCCAAATGCTAGGCAATATGTGCTGATGAGCAGTCGTTTTGATTGTGGGAAGAACCAGATTGATGATATCAGCAGCATGTTGACGAAATAGCAGAGATCCGCGAGGAAGTAGTGAAATCCGATCTTGTGGTAATTGAACCATCGTAGAGGCACAAAGTAGCTGTGAAATGGTCAGTATTCGTGCAACTCATCTTCTCTCAGCGAAACTCACATCAGCTGCACGGTATACCAATAATGGAAGTACTCGGGGAAAGCACCCATAAGGTATGCCGAGATGAAGATGTTCAACACTGCCGTCACGAAAGACACCTTCTCCATCAGCGATACTGTCTTTGCATCGTTCCAACGCTTGTTCAGTCGGTCCACCGATGTCCGCATCCGCTTGCGGTATTTCTGTAATTGCTCATCTGGGGCAATAGGCACTCTCTTCCTCCACTCGTCTACGACAACGTTCTTGCTGGACATGGCTCTTGTCGCGAGTCTCTGTCTTTGCCGGCGTAGCTTCTCTGCGTTCTCATGAACCACGTTCTGCATCTTCTCCAATCGTTGCGGTAGTGCCAGGTTCTCCAGGATATCGAACATGGTCAAGCGGTCCACCGGAGGGTAGTCGCCTCCTCCAAAATTGTCGAAACTGCTGTACCCTCCATCGGAACCATTGCTATTTGTCCTCGTGAGGCCGGGTGTGCCTGGCGTGCTCATCCCACTGTATGATCCACCTCCAGCAGAGAGGTAATCGTTTGCTTCGCCTGGAGGCTGCAGTCCACCATCCGCCGTCTTCAACTCCTCCTCCTTGGCCGCCGCCATTTGATCCAGTTCGCCAGTCATCGAGGTGTGAGGTTGCTTTTTTGGTATTGCGTCGATATCGTCCAGTCGCGCAAATGCTTCGATCTCTTCTTCGGGGATGAGCTCCAGGTAGCTGCTTCGATGGCCAGGAAAGTAAGGTCTGCGGATTTGTTGTTGATAAGTGACTGGCATAGTCGCATTTGAGACAAGGGAGCTCGTGACGGATCACGCAAATGTCCCATGGAAGGTTGAGTGCTTACAAGATTGTAGACACACCGATGGTTCTCTCTCTCGACGATCAAGCCACTAGGGTAAGGTAGCTATCGGCGCATGGAGTTTGGTCCGACGATTTACAGCAGGGAGATGCGGACGACTAGTTGCAGTGCGTTTATCATAGGAGCAGCCTGGTAGTCAAGTGGCCGTGTGATGGTTCTGCAGGACAAAACGCGTGCCTTGAGGTCAACAGCGAATCAAGCAAAGTGATCGCAGCACGACGTCAGAGGCGAGAGAACGGGACAAGGGTGAGCTTCCCCATGTTGGTGCCTCGTTTCATGCCTGATTCTGCACGCGATCGAACGCGTCGTTCGTTCTTTCCCCCGCACGTCTTCTCAAGATCTCGAACAAACACCACTTCCACTCACAACGACAATATCCGACAAGATGGGCAAACTCCTCGCGCTGGAGTTGTTCAACTTCAAGTCGTACAAAGGCCATCATGTCATGCAATTCGGCGACAGCTACTTCACTTCCATCATCGGGCCCAATGGATCAGGCAAATCGAATTCCATGGACGCCATCTCCTTCGTGCTGGGCATCAAATCGTCGCATCTTCGATCCACCCATCTGAAGGATTTGGTATACCGCGGACGAGTGTTGAAACACGCCAAGATCAACGCAGACGGTACAGCGACGGAAGATGCACCAAACGGCGATGCCGAGCCGGGCGCGTCGGACGATGAGGAGGTCTCGACACAGACCAGCACACAGCGAAACGACCCACAGACCGCATGGGTGATGGCTGTATATGAAGACGACGCGGGTGAGGAGCAGAGGGGGAAGCGCAGCATCACCGCCACCGGGACGTCCGAATACCGCATCAACAATCGACCTGTCAGCGCAAAGATGTACAATGAAGCTCTCGAGGCCGAGAACATCCTCATCAAAGCGCGAAACTTTCTCGTCTTCCAAGGAGATGTCGAAGCTATTGCGTCGCAATCACCAAAGGACCTCACACGTCTCATCGAGCAGATCAGCGGTTCGCTGGAGTACAAAGCAGACTATGAGAAGCTCAAGGTGGAGAAAGAGAAGGCGGATGAAGATCAAGGATACAAGCTTCAGCAGCGTCGCGGCATCAACGGCGAGATCAAGCAATATCAGCAGCAAAAGGAGGAGCTCGACAGATATGAGCAGACACGAGACGAGAAGGATGAGGCGGTCGTTACACATGTTCTGTGGAAGCTGTTTCACTTCCAACGTACCATCGAGGACAGCACGGCTGAGATTCAGAAGCACCAAGCAGAGTTAAAGGAGTTCAGGCGTAATGTGCAGAAGTTCCAAGACCGGCTGGAGGCGGCGAAATCTGAGCAAGCCAAGTCCGGTCGCGAGGTGAACAAATGTGAGCGGAGCATCAAGAACAAGGAGAAGGAGGTCGAAGACAAGGAGAATGCCCTGGTTCCCATCGACGAGAAGTTGTCCATACACACTGCAAACGTGCAGAGGCAGCAGGCACGCACATCTGGGATCGAAAAGGAACGCCAGGAGCTTCAGAAATCTTACGACAAGATGAAGAAGGACATGACTGCTGTAGAGACCGCTCAAAGTCGATGGGAGAAGGAGTGGAAGGCACAGCAGCAACAAGCTGGGCGGGCCTTGAGCGATGCAGATCGCAAGGAGTACGACCGTCTCAAGCTCGAAGTCTTCAAGCGATCAGGGAATGACCAAAGCAAAATTCAGACCATCACCCGCGAACTGAACAGCGATGAACAGACCGTCAACTCGCTCAAGTCTCAGGTTGACAGCACTGAGGCGCTCAAGGCGGATCTGGAAAAGCAGGTTCAGAACTTGCAACAGCGAAGAGCTGAGCTCGCAGCAACAGCGAAAGCGACCGGAAAGGAATATGAGCAAAAGAAGGTCGCCATCAATGCCTTGATCAGTGACCGCGACCGCTCAGACCAGAGAAGACGGGAGTTGGACGAGAAGCTACATGCCGTACTCCTTAAGCTGCAAGAAGCTCAAGGCCAGCAACAGGAATCCCGAAAAGAGGCCAACCAACGGGAGATGATCTCACAGTTGAAGCGCATATACCCCGGCGTTCGTGGCCAGCTCGGCCTCCTCTGTCATCCGAAACAGAAGAAGTACGAGACCGCAGTTGCCACCATCCTTGGTCGACACTACGATTCCGTGGTCGTCGATTCAGAAAAGACCGCACGAGAGTGCATTCAATACCTCAAGGATCAACGCTCAGGACAGGCCACATTCATCCCACTCGACACCATCATCCACAAGCAGCCAAATGCCAATCTCCGCGGCATGCATCAAGGCATGCGACTGGGTATCGATACCATCGACTTTGACACCAACCTCGAGCGAGCGATGGGCTTCGCTTGTGGCAACGCAATTGTTACAGACACGATTACAATTGCCAAGAATCTCATCTTCCAACGGAACGTCGATGCCAAGGCGGTCACTCTCGATGGCACTGTCATTCATAAGGGAGGAAACATGACGGGTGGCGCAAGTCTATCAGACAAGAAGCGTAGATTCGAAGACGCCGAAGTCGACAGCTGGCGCACCCTTGCCGAGAACTACAAGGCCGACATTGAGGCGCTACCGAAGGGACACAGGAAGCAAGCCGAAGAGGAACAGCTTCGGTCAGAGCTCATCGGTCTGGAAGCCAAGCGGACCTACCTTCAAGACGAGATCAAAGCTTTGGATCGCAACATCGAGAGCAAGTCGAAAGAGTTGCAGCACATGAAGTCACAGCTCGCCGACGTCCGGCCCAAGTACGAGAAGCAAGCTCGTGGTATTGAGAGTCTGCGCCAATCTTTGGAGGAGCACACGGACGCAGCTGCGGAAGTCGAGGACGAAGTGTTCGCTGCATTCTGCCAGCGTCTTGGGTACAGCGACGTCCGTGACTACGAGAAGCAGCAAGGTGCATACGAGCAGGAGAATCGAGAAAAGACGCAGGAGTTCAAGAAACAGCTGTCTCGTCTGTCGAATCAAGTCGAGCTTGAAAAGCAGCGACTGCAGCAATGCGACAACCGGATCAAGGCTACCAAAGATGCAAGCAAACGCGACGAGGATCAAGTGGCCTCCTTGCAGGCGGAGCGGGAAGAGATCGGCGGAGAGCTTGACGAGCTAAACGCAGAGATCGACCTATTGCGAGAACAGCTTGAGGAGTTCAAGAAGGAGTACGACTCGCGCGGTGAGGTCGTTCAAGAAGCGAGACGAGAACTGCAGAAGCGCAGTAAGAGCGAGGAGAAGACACTCAGAGATATCTCAGCGCTTGAAGCGGATGTGCAAAAGGCCGCCACAGCACGATACGGCGTTCTGCGAACATGCAAAGTCGAGAACGTCTCGCTTCCACTGGAACGCGGCAGTCGCAAGATCGATGCGCTCCCGCTTGAAGACGCCATGCTCGAAGCTGACGATGAGGATGCCATGGACGTCGACGAGGAGGATGGCACTTCCGCCCTCTCTCGCGTTAAAGACTATGGCATTCATGTCGACTTCGCCAATCTCGACGACGACCTCCAGGACGACCCGTCCGAAGAATGCGAAGCCAACCTTTCCGAACGCATCAACACTCTGCAATCCTCCCTCGACAAGATGGCCCCCAACATGCGCTCCGCCGACCGCCTTGACGCAACCTCCGCCCGCCTTCAGGCGACAGAAGAAGAATTCAACGAAGCGCGCAAATCCGCCAAATCCGCCACCAAAGCCTTCGACGACATCCGCCAGAAACGCATGGATCTCTTCAACAAAGCCTTCACCCACATCTCCGAGCAGATCGGCCCCGTCTACCGCGAACTCACCAAGACACCGTCCTTTCCACTTGGCGGCTCTGCTTCCCTGGACGTCGAGGATGAGGATGAACCCTACCTATCCGGCGTCAAGTACCACGCCATGCCTCCTCTCAAACGCTTCCGTGATATGGAGCACCTTTCCGGAGGAGAGAAGACCATGGCCGCGTTGGCGCTGCTGTTTGCCGTGCACACGTACGCACCGAGTCCATTCTTTGTCCTGGACGAGGTGGACGCGGCGCTGGATCATGCGAACACGACGCAGTTGGCGCAGTACGTCCGAGAACATGCTGGACCTGGCATGCAATTTGTGGTCATCAGTTTGAAGACTGGTTTGTTCCAAAACAGTGAGACGTTGGTGGGTGTCATGAGGGATCAAGCGATCAACAGCTCGAGGGCGCTGACCTTGGATGTAAGCATCATCTTGAAGTCTTGTTGTAGTGGAGAAGATTTACTGACGAATATCTCAGCTACGGAAATACCAGGCTGTATGAGATGGATGGAAACCGGGAAGCTAACGATGGAGAGATCCTTGCGGCGTTATATTCGGTTTCATGACGCGTTTTTGCGAGGGATTTATGGGAGTTGCAAAAGCGAGGTTATGCCCGCAAGATGCGAGTCAAGCTTGTTTTCTGCTGATATACCAGTCTGTCCACTTCCTGGCCAGCGTGTGTATTAGCGTCGAATGAGAGAGTTCACGATGCTCGTGTTCTGAAGACATGTGCACCACTTTCTCATAGGCCAAACGGACCAGCCGATGCGGCCTCGGAAGGTTGCTTCCCGAGGGACAAGATTGTTCGAACAGCGAGGCCTAGCTGTACGACTATTCTGTATGTCTTGCTAACTCACCCATACGACTAAATTGTATGTACTGCGAGCCTCATGCGTACGCCTACACCTCTGATTGTACCACTAATTCGACTCCAAGAAGTGGCGCCTCGATCATGAGACATCCACTTAGCGACCTTCGCTCACCCCGCCCGCCTCAAACAACGACTTCGAATCGACCACACTGCATTTGTTCTTCGAGACAAGTCAGAGAGCCTCTCTGACAACGTGTCTAGGCCCTGCAGAGAGAGCTGCGTGAGACGCCATCGCCTACGCGGGGTCGCCGATGGAGATCAGGCCATGACTTGCATATATGGCTTGAGGCTTGCCTTAACCTCATGAATTCCCCGACTCCGTCGCTCACATTCTGTGGCTAGCTGATACGTGCATAATAGCGTATTGTCCCGTCATCAACACGCCAGTGGGATCGCTCCCGTTGACGGTCAGCTCGTCTTACAGGGCAACATATCGCGAGCAATGCCTGGAAGAGGCGTTGCGCTCAGCTGCAGATTATCCTCGCTACACGCTGAAGTATCAGGCCAGAACGCTTTACAGACATGATCAGGAGATGTTCGTTATGCAGCCACATCACCAAGGACACGTACAGCCGAGAAGTCTGCCCACTACGGGAAGATATAAAGCGAAGCTCATCTCCGTTATGGGACGTCTTTCTCTCTTCATCCATTCATCCCAAGTTTAACGAGATATGCCCAATCCAGTGGCCGAGCATCCTCTGTTTGCCGGCGCCGCCGGTCTCGGAGCCATTGCAGCAGCAGCCAGTCTCTGGTCCCAGAAGCCGCCTTTTCCAGAAGTCTCCACGACTGAGAAGTACAAGCCTGGCGATGATTACACTGACAATGCCCACCTTGCGGTGGACGTCGTCAAGGAACTACGAAAAGCTGGAGTGCACTCGACGTTTCACGATATCAAGACGCTGTTGACCTTTGCGTTTACGGCTGCATGATCGCGAGCTAATGGTAAGCCTTTGGGGAGCACAGTTCAAGCTATAGGTCGGCGAGATTGACTTTATATAGATGGAGAAAGTGATTGCCGTGGTCACCAAGCTGCCTCAGAACTCGAAGGCTCGACGCAAGTTGACTGGCATTCTGATCACTGGTCTCTGGAACAGCCTCGATCATCCGCCCCTCACTTTCCAGGGCCCTGAATACCAGTATCGTAGAGCAGACGGTAGCTACAATGTATGTGACCGCCTTTCCCGCACTCTTTGTCGTGCTTGTGCTAACATAAGCCTTCAGAACATTCTCAATCCACAGCTCGGTGCAGCCAAAACTCCGTACGCTAAATCGATCCGAACAGAGCAGAAGCTGAACGCTGCGAGGCCCGATCCTGGCGTTCTATTCGACTGTATGTGGCCTAGAGTGAGCTATCGCACTGGAATGCCCCAGCTAATAATGGCCCAGCGTTGATGGCCCGTGATGACTCCAAATACGAAGAGAATCCCGCTGGCCTTTCGTCCATGCTCTTCTACCACGCAACCATCATCACGCACGACATCTTCCTTTCAAGTCACACAGACCCAAACATGTCCGACACATCCTCCTATCTGGACCTGGCCTCACTCTACGGCAATAGCGTGGCAGACCAAAAGAAAATTCGAGCCTTCGAAGGCGGCAAGCTGTTGCCCGACACCTACTTCGAGGAACGTCTGCTTGCTCAGCCACCAGGAGTCAACGTCATGCTGGTCTTGTACAGTCGATATCACAACTTCGTAGCAGACATGTTGCTGAAGATTAACGAAGGCGGGCGGTTCAACTTGAAGCCTGTGCCTGCTGATGCTAAAGACCCAAAGATGGCGTTCAAGGCTCAGGATGAGGACTTGTTCCAGACTGCCAGGCTGTGCGTACGCCCCGTCCTAGTGTGACATTGAAGCTAATCGTTCTTGCTAGTGTGGTCAATGGCCTCTACATCAACGTCTGTCTTCACGACTATCTGCGTGCTCTTACAAATACCCACCACTCTGATTCTACTTGGACGCTCGATCCAAGAGTGGAGATCCCAGGCTCCGCGCTCAAGTCTGAGACCGCAAGAGGCATTGGCAATCAGGTATCTGAATCGATCACATGGTCGCCTCCATGCACCGCGCTGACAGTGCCTCTACCATAGGTCTCGACCGAGTTCAATCTTATGTATCGGTTCCACAGCGTCATTTCGCAGAAAGATGAAAAATGGTTCGAGGAGTTCTTCGCCAAAGAGTCCAAATTGAAGAAGCCTCTCTCGGAGTGTACTCCTCGCGAGGTCCTCATCGCGCTACAGAAGTCTGAAGGCACCATTGACGAAGACCCAAGCAAGCGAACTTTTGCAGGACTGCAGAGAGGCGCTGATGGGAAGTTCGTCGATGCTGATCTTGCCCGCGTGCTCAAGGAGTGCATGGACGATACTGCGGGCAGATTTGGTCCGCGTCATGTGCCCAAGTCGCTACGGGCTATTGAGATGATGGGCATTAATCGGGCTCGACAGTGGTGAGCAAACATTCGGATTTGAGTCTTTTTCAGTCACTCACACTATCACTAGGAACACGGCGTCACTGAACGAGTTCCGTAAGTTCTTCGGGCTCAGGCCTCATGAGACCTTCGAAGACATCAACCCGGATCCCGAAATCGCCAACACACTTCGCGGCTTCTATGGTCATCCAGACTTGGTCGAGGCGTATCCTGCGATGTGGCTTGAAGATGGAAAGCCAAGAATGGATCCAGGTCAAGGCGCCTGTGTGCCATATACCGTCGGAAGAGCCATCTTCTCCGATGCCGTCACTCTCGTACGCTCGGACAGATACTATACCATTGACTACACCGCTGCCTCATTGACCAACTGGTGCTTCACAGAAGTCCAGCAGGATCTTTCAACGTATGTATACAGCCAGCCTCCCTTATTATCATTGACACGCTAACTCTCCCGCAGCATGGGAGGATCAATGATGTACAAGCTCATCCAGCGCGGCCTACCAGGCTGGTTCGCCTTCAACTCCGTCGCCGTGATGCAACCCTTCTTCTCCAAGAAGATGAACGCTCAAATCGCAACCGAGCTCGGCACGATCGGAGACTTCACAATGGACGATCCCAAAACCCCTCCAAAGCCCAAGATCGTGACCAAAGCAAGCACAGCACGCAAGATCCTGACGGACTCCACCAACTTTGTCGTGCCATGGGGCAAGGCGTACAGAGATCTCAACGACGGGCATGACTATTCGCACTTCATGTTGTCGGGCGATGCACCAGCGAACGTCGAGCAGAAGAAGCTGATGCACAGCTTGCTATTCAAGTCGCCTGACTTCAAGAAGTTGGTTTCCGAAACGACCTTCCGCATCGCCGACAAGCACATCAAAGCGGAGATGTTCAGCATGGGCAAGGACTTCCCCGACGGCAAGCCAAAGTTCGAAGTCGACCTGGTCCGTGATGTCGCCATCCCTACCCTGGCGGAGTTGCTGTCAGACATCTTCTGCTTGGGCATCAAGACCGATGAGAATCCCACCGGCACGTACAATGCCGCCGGCCTCACGAGGGATCTGCTCGCTCTGCGTACTTGGGGATTCGCAAATTTCGACCCTGCCCAGGCGTGGAGGCGCCGGCGTGAAGCTCGCGAAGCTGCAGACCGGCTACGCACTCGCGTCGTGGCATATCTGAAGCTCGTCATCGGCAGCAGCGACGGCGGTCTGATCTCGAAAGCGATCGTTCATCTGACCGGCTCTTCCGCAGATCATCCACCCAAGGCCAACAGCCTTCGCTGGCACGGAATCAACACGGCGAGACAACTCCTCGCCGCGGGCAACTCCTACTCCAAAACCGCCGAGATCCTCTTCCTCTCTGCTCTCGGCGGCATCGGCAGTCCAATCTCCCAATTCACCGAGTCGTACTACTGGCTCACTCAATCCTCTTCCACTGGCCATGCCGCCGCGATCCAATCACTCGTGTCTTCCAACACGCCCGATCTCAACGATAAGCTGGAGAAATACATCCTCGAAGCCGAACGCATGACCTCGCTTGGCCGCGTCGCCCGCGTCGTCAAGTCGCCCATTACCGTCGACGGAGTCTCCTACTCACCCAGCGACGCCGTGATCCTCCTCATGGGCGTCAACGGAGCCGCCATGGACGCGGACCTACACTCCAACCCATCAACCTTTGACCTCACCCGTCCTCGAGCCAACTACCTCAACGGCGGCTACGGAGCACACGAGTGTCTCGGCCGCGAAATGAGCCTCTCCTTCTCCACGGCTCTCCTCCACGCCGCGACAGGCATGCAACTCATGACCTGGGCTCCCGGCACCGGCGTCCTCCGTCCCATCTCCGCGCACAACAACCGTTTCTACCTCTCCGAAGACGGCGCGCACCTGACCTCCGACCCGACGACGTTAAAGTGTCATTTCCGTGCTTACACGCATGATCGCGGGGCATTCCTGCCTATCCCTCCCGTTCCGAAAGAGATCGTGCCGCCGAGCGAGGGCAAGGTGGAGAGGGGGTTGCGGCCGTCGGATATCGCGGAGGAGAAGAAGTACCTGATTGAGACGGGGAGTACGTACACAAAAGAGGAGATTGAGGTGTCGTATTCGGCGAATGCGCCGCCGGGAGCGATGGTTTTCGCGGGAGGGGATGGAGGGATTCAGAAGGCTGTGAGGAAGGAGTTTGTGAGGATGGATACGAAGATTACGCGGGAGGAGAAGAGGGAGGAGGGCAGAGCGGATTTTGGTCATGGGCTTTATCATCATCATCATTAGTTGGTAGTCTGGTGTTTGAGAAATGGCGCTGTGTTCATTGGACTTGTGCGTCCTCCGGCGTCCGGTACGCCTCATCCCACAATGCTTCGGGAAAGAGGCCATGGCAATCGTCGCACCGCGCACAATTGTTGCAGCCACGAGTCGTCCATCGTCCGGAGAAGACATCGAAGACCTGATCTTCAAGATTCGCGTTTCGCCACGGACTCGACTGCAAAGCCATCGGATTCGGCGGCGTGAGGAGGAAGATGTCGCGATGGGTCGGAGGGTTGACATTGGTCCTGGTCCTGACGTCGACGCCGCGTTCTATGCCGGCCTTGATCGCTTTTTGGAGCCAGAGATGGGTTTGGGGGGCAACGGGCAGGTCGTCATCTTGCCATAGTACACAAGGATCGATGTATATGGCCTTCAGGTTCGGCCAGGTGTATTCGTCCTCGGAGATCACAACTGGTTGACGGGCGCGTCTGTTGTAGTTCTCGACCTCTCTGGTGAGTAGAACTTCGCCCTCCACGTGGTCAGCTAGCCGACGAGCAAAGTCTCTTTCGTACATCTCTTCGAATTTCAGTCTCTCCTCTTCAACTATCTCTGCCGCTTCGTAGATATTCTTGTTGCTTATCATGGCTGCGAGGCCTTCGTCGAACCACTTGGCCATCTCGTCGGGTGGAATCTCGCCGCATAGATCGTCGAAGTTTCCGGCGATGACGAGAACCTCCATCGTCCTCGGTAAACAGGGCATGATAAACTGGGGTGCCAAGCTCTCAATGACAGATGCACGACTGACGCCTTGAACGCCATTCGTTTGGATCCAAATATCGCGGTCACCGGTGTTGAAGATAATGTCCTCGATCGTTGTTGAGATTTGTCGTAGACCACTCTTACCGTCAGTCGGATAGTACCCGTCGAGCTCTGCCAGGCGATAGTATGAAGAGTTCGAGGGTTCCGGAGCGTAGAACATCACACTCTGGAGTTGCGAGACGATGTTCTGCGCGTGCCCGATGGTGCTCTCTACGTCCAGTAGTGAACTGGCACGGAGGGCAACGTGGGTCAACTGCGAGGATGGTCAGCCTAGGAGACCACATCTGGACTTTTCAACGGACCTCGTTCTTGCAGGCATGCATGGTGCGCATCCAGAATCCGGGATCGTTGTAAGCGATTTCATCCAGAAAGATTTGACGCACTGGAGAGCAGCCCTCCACGAACTTGAACTCATGTTCAACGGGAAAGTCGGAGTTCTCGTCAATCGCTCGAAAGTAAATCGAGTCCAGGCCTGGTAGATTGAGTAATCTCGCAAAGACCACTGGGTGATATTTGTCGTCCCGTCCCTCTTGCCTGTCGAGCCAAGTACCCGACTCGACGCCAATTGCAATGCTTCTGAGTGTCTGCAGACCAGGCGGCCAGAGAACCTTTGCTTGGTTGCTATAGTACCAGATGATTAGACATAGCCATGCTAGGCTGCTATTGCCAACAGGATCTCGACTTTGTGGTTGGCGCGGGACAAAGGACCCGCGAATGTACTTGACGCTGTCAAGCCTCGGGCAGAGGAGGAGGATGAGCAATTTCATGAATCCGTCATCGCCATCGGTAATTTCATCTCTCGTGCTCTCACGCATTTCACTTCCCATGTGATAGTTGCGCACGTAAGGCTCCGCAACAGAGAGTAGCAGTTCAACCTCACCTTGCCTGAAACCCCATTCCAGAGGCTCCACATCATGATATCGCTCTCGGTCTCGCTCTCCCTCACGCACCAACTTGAGAGGCCTCCAGTCCTCCCACTTCGCTCGACTAGTCCACCACCTGTGAAAGTCAGCGTTGTTCTTCGTAGTTGCCAACTTAGGCGGCGATGTGAACATACTCCACCTCGCGAACATGCCACGCCACAATCGGGTCCGCAATGACCACTCTCAGCAACTCTGGTACACTCGACGGCAACACGTCTGATGAGACTCTGGCCTGATGATGTGCTCGATGGTGACGCCTGAGAATGTCCCGGAGAGAGGCCTTGAGGTGACTACACGTGCACGCGAAGTCAAGGTGGGAGGATGGCGGCATGAACTCTGCGACGCGGCAGACGAGCTCCACGGGGAGGGAGAGGAGGTCTGTCATGATGGAATGTCGTTGACATGGATTGCGGCGAAATCGTGAGTTTTGTATCAGGCCCAAAGATGTTGTGCGATACCATGGTCGAGAGGAGTGAAGTTGAAGAAGAAAATATACCCCGCCATATCAAACCTTGTTACATCCAGCTCTGCCTCGATACAGATGCTGAAAGGTATGTTCATCGTCAACAATTTTTCCTCGGAGACACTCCGCGCTCATTTCTTGCATCATACTGCTCCAGGGCTCCGGGTATTCATATTCAATCCAACGTGTCCGTGCTGATGATGACAGACGTGTCGGCACATCATTGATAACACACCGTGATATGCACCGCATCAGCTCGACCCACGACTCGTGTCCGACCCCGGAGAGCAACCCTTCGCAATTATACCGCCACTTGGCAGTCGCGGTCTGGAGCGCCCGATTTCCAGTATCGAAAGCGAAGTTGCGGGAAGCTGGCATGATCGAGCACTGTGGAGGACCAAGAGTCACCGCCGCGTTCACACCCGTGGCAAATACTGATCAAGCTGGAGGGCGTGACAGTGACTGCAGAACTGATGAGACGTCTGCAAAATCAGACAATTATCGCCTCGATGAGGTGGTGGCACAATGCTCCGACGGTTCGCAAGAAAGCCAGCGCACGAAAACCTCGCCAGAACGCCTCGCTTACCATCCGGACGCAAGGCACAGAGTGAGTGACAGAGTGACAGTCTATGACACCTGCAATCACTCCTCCATGCAGTCGTCCTGTCTGCTTTGGCCGTGTGCAAAATAATGTGGTTGGAATTCTCCTGGTGAAGTCGACATGGCTTCAGGTTGACCGTTGGTGGGTCCATCCTTCGGAGACGATCCGAAGAAGGAAGCTACGTTGACGCCGTTGAAGACAGCCGAAGTCTAGTACGGCATGGCGTGTGGCGTCGTCGGCGATTTCCATTTCTGTCGACGTCAACGGATGAATCGCAGTGGAGGTGAGTGTATACATATCAACTGATTTATAGCCTGTCGAACGAGATGACGCCTGTCTTCAATACGAGGCCACGAGGAACTGTCGTCCATGCATCCATCAAGAGATGTCGCCAGCGACCACGGTCCTTGTCCTTTGTGACGGGCAACGGACAAGGTTCGTACCTGCATTTGGCCAGCGGACGATCTAACGCGAAAGCTTATACAGCCCCGTGTCAGGCAACTTTGCGAAACGGCTGTGGCTTTTCGACCGGACATGTCCTTTTTGCATGACAATATATCAGACCAGAGACGCTTCAGGATCAAGCCTGTTGTCCATTGTTCCGACCCGACCGACGGAGATTTTGCCCCCATGTCCGAAGGCGACGGAAACAGATGCGTGGTACAACACACAAGAACTTTCCTCATTGTGTCCAGGGGTCTGCGCGCTAGCTCGGCGACGCTACAAAGTATAAACCTGTTACGTCGGGGCTTTTAGGGAGATGTAGAGTGTGCTGAGAGATGCATCGCGCGTCGACCATCCATGTCCGAGTGGGTAGAGTGTTGGAACATGGGGGTGCCGTTCTGGTTCGGGTCGGCCCTGTTGGTGCGCTGTTCGACCAGGGGTGCATGCATTGATTGTATGAGATATTGACTTGGTGCAACATTGGCGGAGTGGGATCTGGTTCGAGCGAGATTGCTCGTGGGATCCGGCGCATTGGGAGACGCTGTGTTCGGGGTGAGGAAGAAGAAGATTGTTCCGAGCATAGAATGAGTATATCGAGGGTCCAATAACAATAGACAATGGTGGATATGATGTACAGTATCAATCCAAGCCTGCGATATGTACAAGATACCTGAGTGAACTAGTGGCCGGGATGTGCGATTAGTGTGAAGCCACCAGCGCGCGCCATCTGGACGGGGATCGCTGGTCAAACGACCAAAGGCAGATGGTTTGAGTGGAGGTCTGCACATTCTCGCCTTTCCTGCTTCAAGCCGGTTCTTTGCCTGTTCTCTTGCCTGCACACTGCACCTCTCTTCCCTTTCTCCTGCGCGTGAGCCGTCCTCTTCGACCGGATGCCAGCAATGCGAGCTGTGCCATAGTTCTACCACTGTGCCGCACCACTCCATCCACCTCCACAGTGAACAACGGTCACATCCACTCTTTGAACGATTCTTCCACTTCACCTGCTCTTCTCCGTCGCTCCTTCTCCCGCACTGCCGAATCGCTGCTGTTTCACCACCCTCAACGACATCCATCCCATACACGATTCCTTCCTTCGCACCGCAGCGAGAGGCTTGTCCTCTGCGACCATCTGCGGTGTCGCTTTGCACCTCGATCATCGCCCAACATGATGGATCCTTCACCGGTCAGTCTACGACATGCCGATCTTCTGAGACTGAACATGAACTGACACCTCCATGACAGAGCCTCCCACAACGCATGTCAGCGCTATACCAATACCACAATGCTCCCGAAGTCGCACCCGCACATGGTCTCGAATACGACGACAACGTATATCCCTCCTCCGACAAATACCCAGTCCTTCGCGAGTCACCCGCCTCAGCACACGACAGATACGGTCGACATGCCTTTGACAATGACAATCGACCGCCGCGCATCATCTTTGGAATGAAAATCAAGACTTTTCTGATCGTAGCTGCGATCATGATTCTCATCGTGGTTGGTGCCGCAGTAGGAGGAGCAGTAGGCGGGAAACAACTACGAGACCAGCACGAGGCGGACATGTTGTAAGTTGCATTGCCATCCCACCAAATCCGTCCTCTTGAAGCAAGGGCCACAAACCTTCATCAAGAACAATCCCATTGTCCGAGACCTCACACTAACGCTCCCTCTTCCTACAGCAACAACGCAACTTCACCCTCTCGCCCTTCAACCGCCTCCGCCTCCTCAACCTACAACGCCCCAGTCCCAACCTACGAACCCCTCTCCGACTGTCCGGACTCCGACAACACCCTCTACAGCTCCTCCTTCGCCCACATCTCCGACACCTCCACCCTCACCACCTCCTCCAACACCTCGCACGCCTCCGCCGGCCTCTCCTTCACAAAACACTGCGCCCTCTCCAACCCCATCACCGACAAAGCCAAACTCACCTCCGCGTTCGTCTACTCCTTCTCCGACTGCGTCGAAGTCTGCGCCGCGTACAATTACTGGGCGGATTCGAGCGACTGTTCCGTGGCGGTGTATCAGAGCAATGCGACCAGGCCGGCGAATTGTTGGATTGGGAAGATTCCCGAGTTGAAGGCGAGCAGTTTGAAGCCGAAGGATGGGATTGATGTGGCGACTTTGGAGGAGTGAGAGGACGAAGGAATTGGGTTGGATTTTCTTTGAGTAGCGTACTGCGATGACGAGCGGGGCGTTGGATTTTTTTTCTCCTTGGATGTTGGTCGATGGTGGTGATGAGGTGGATGTGATTGGACGAGAGAAGCTTTCACGAGTGAGAACAGGAGGCTCTCCCACGACCGAGGAGGAGAGGAGCTTCCAGAGTTTCAATCGGGAAGAGAAAGTTTCAGGACGAAGAGATGGGCATGCACGCCTATGAACAGGCAGAAGAGATCGGCACAGACAGTCTTGAAGCAGACCAGCGCGGTATAGGGCGGTAGTTCTCCTCAGTAATGCCATCCCAAACAGCGGATGTTGAAAGAATCAAAAAGTATCTTAACCAAAGAGGCGGTCATTCGTGGAATACCTTGCAATTCAGCTTACTCGATCCGTCACACGAGTCCCAATTCCCCAACCCGCCAAATCTCCATCCCCACGCCAAACACAAGAACACCATCCACATCTCCATCCTCCTTGCTCCCAACTCTCAATCCCTCCATGCCCGCACAATCCGCCACAGCTGAGAACCGACTTCCCAAAAACTGCACATCCACGCCATCGACGCCTTCTTTCGAGATGTCCACTTTCACGCGCCAGAGTTTGAGACGTTGATCGAGACTCGTTGTGCAGATTACCAATTCCTCCTCCTTAGCGGGACTATGCGTTGAAGTTGAATCGCTGAGAAGCACACTCTTGTGTGATAGCACAACTAGTCCCGTTATCGCCGCGGCGTGCGCGTTCGGTACGAGCAGCGTGCGTAGTCCGACTCCTGATGGAGATCCCGTGTCGGAGCTTTGAAGGCGGGTGATGCCGAGAGCGTTGTCGTCGCCGGTGGAGAGGAGCAGTGTTGTGCCGTCGGGTAGAGGGAGGACGGTCAGGGAGAGGATGGAGTTTTGGTGCACTTTGTGGCGGTGGTGCCAGTTGTATTCTGACTCTGCAGGGGTGGACAGAAGAGCATTCGTGGAGGCTGGCGCGGGCCAGATTGCGAGGTAGCCGTCTGTACTGGCTGTTGTGAGTGGTGCTGGATTGTGGTCTCCGCTCGAAGGAATAGCGCCGGGAGCTGGAGGTGGTGATAGGACATGCGTCAGACAAGATGTCAGGTAAGAGCCTTGCGATAGGAGTTTCCAGTTCCGGTCGTGGTAAGACCAGGTGCGAAGCATGGAGTCGGAATAAGTCATCGAGATGTGGAAGGTCGGCGACTCGATCGGTGTATCAGCAGTAGGATGAGCGGAAAAGTGCGTAATGCGAAGATCAGAGCGGCCGCTGTTGGGGTGTGCAGACTGGCAGACTACTCCTATTCCGAGCTCAGGGACACCAAGAGTGACCTCCCAAACGTAGAACTCTTCGAATCCGCCGCTGGAGAAGAGGTGGAGCCCGTCTGGTGACCATTGTAGATGCTGGATTCCGGTATTGTGCTTCTGCAAGGTATGCAACGTCTGAAAGCCTTGCCGCTTGTTATACGTACTGAGCTTGATGTTGGTATCCTCCGCTCCAGTCGCGATAAGCTGTTGACTAGTCCGCGATACTGCCACCGCCTTGATCTCTCTCCCATGGCCACCAGCATTGAGTGTTTGGAAGGGCAGCTCGAGTTGGGATTTCCAGTAAAGCTTGCTAGCTTTGATCCAGAAGAATGTTCCGCCATTCTCACGGGGATGAAAGGCCCATGTGCGATGCGCCCCGCCGCACTCGATGGTCATAACTTCCTGTTGGGTGCTGATATCGAGGACGACAAATTCTTTGCTTCGGAACCCCCACAGCCAGATATGACCTGCTTGGGAATGACCGATGCCTTCGATGTTGGGTCCAAAGGGTAGAGAGAGCTGGTGGACGAGTTGTGTTTGTAGCTTCTCGACTGGTGACTGGAAAGCGTGTACGGCGTACGTCCCGTCGCGGCCTGTGGAGAAGAGGACGTGTCGAGCATTGACGGAGCTGCCTGCGAATTTGAGGCTTGTGACAGCTTCTTTGCCGTGGACTGAGGTGAGAAGCGAGGTGTGTGTGATCGGGACAGCACCAGTCGTCGAGCTAACATCAAACATCGCAATAGAGCCATTTCTTGAGCCCAAGACCACGACACTTGCGAGGCCTATTGTAGTCCGAGCGTAACTTGTCACAACAAAATTGTCCGGCAACGCCAGCTCAATTTGCCGGGTGACGATGTCGCTCTGATCATCGGTCGCGACTGCGACTGAATTAGACAGCAGTGTGCAGAGTAGTGTCGAGTTGGAGTTGACTTGTGTGACCAGCAGACCGATCCACTCGGGAGACTGGTCAAAATGCTCGGCGCGATCAGAATCAGCAAACAAGGAAGCAATTTTGCGCCCTGTCGAGAGAATTTTGGTGATCCGGCCAGTCCTGTGAACATATGAATACACATCACCTTGATTTCCAGCTGCAAAACCAAAGCCTGGCACGCTGGCCATGGTTGAATATCCTCGAAGGCCGTCAATGGTCGAGGATATTTCCTTGGAGTCAAGCTGAACACCATCATCAGACTGTAGCGTGACAAGCCTGCCGCTGTCAGTTGTTGCTAGGATACTATCGTGTGAGAGGAAGGCAAAGGTCCTGAAGTTGTCGGATTCTGGGCCACATAGCAAAAGCTTGCGATCAACTTCAGTAGGACGATCTGCTCGTCGAAGTTTTGGCCATGACCGCATCGCAATCGAGCCGTCCGCTCCTCCTGTGGCGATACGAAGTGATGAGTCGATGGTCACTGACCAGATGTTCTTGCCAGTGTGGGACTTTTGCATGTGAGTCTGCCTCAAGACGTAAGAGTGATGTTCGCTGGAGTGCTTGGCCGGCTCTGGCGTCCAGAAGATACAGCTTGCATCCTCGCCGAAAGAGACCATGGATAACTCGTCAATGCCAGCAGGCGCGGACCTCGAATTCGTCTCGTCAAGTAGGAAACGAGCAGTCCAGATCCTCGAGCCATGACCCATGACCTTGGCGAGGCACTGTGGAGCATGGTCATCTCCATCTTGAGTCGAGCCGAAGCCGGTCTCACGTTGCCCTACAGCCAGCGGCGAGCTATTCGGAGAGAGGTCGGATATGTCCCATAGTCGAATGGTCCGATCATCGCTACAGCTAGCGAGTGTATGTATTCGTCCTCCGAAGCGAGAAGCAACGGCTTTCGACGAGATCTGCACTCCAAACACAGACCCGTCGTGCGCTGAAAAGTTGTAATGTGTCTCAGGAGTAACTGAGATCACTCCCTCGTCCTCTGTCAGATCACACGACCAAACTATAATATCTCCGAAAGCGGTCCCAGACGCAATGAGACACTTGTCTGCACTGAGCCATGTGACGTGTGCCGCGTAGAGGATGCAGTTGGAGCCAGGCACAAGGCGATCGAGCTCAATGTCGAGCACATCGTCCAGTGTCCCGATGCTCAGCGAGTTGTGAGCCGTCACGATGGCGATCTTCGGTGCCTTCTCTGCTTGGACAGGAGCGAAGGCTGCGTCCAATATCCAATCATCGGCCTCTCGCAGCGGGCCCAAGTCCAATGCTAGAGTAGTGTCCAGTGGGTGGATTCTGAGTTGACGAAGGAGACAGCCGCCCCAAACCAGGACTTGAGCATTCTCCGCGCTCTCGTCGTCGACGACGATGCCATGAACAGCCTGGCCATCGAAGACCTCAACCTTCGCTAGCAAAATCTTCTTCTTGACATCGTAAGCCTTGATGAATGTCCCTTCTCCGGCGAGAAGCACATCTTCATGCCAGAGTCCGAGCGCTGTCACCGGGACGCGGTGATGCTCATGTTGCATGTGGAAGACCGTCAGCACGAGAAAGATGGAAAGTGTAAAGGACGACGTCGAAATTCCTTTGACATGTGATCGCGGCTCCGTGCCGCGTCGGTCCCAGCTCCGTGCGGAGGGAGTCCACCTTGTCAAATGTCAACATTGTACAAAGACAACCTAACACCTACGCCAGCTGCCTGCGCTCACACGACATGCTGGCCCAGGCTCGAGTGTCGACACGTTATTGATAGCACTTGGCAGTATGGATTCGTCACAATTCATGACCTACCCACGCGACCTCTGAGACAACCACGCGACCAGTCGATCATCCGACTGCCTTCCACAACACATCGCCTGTGACAATCGTATCGGTCGACGAGATGGCTTCGAGCAAGTCTTGGTTCTCGGCGACCTCGCCTAGAGACGACCGGTATTTATCGAGCTCAAATCACGAACTTCCGCGTTGGCGAAGTCCATCACCATTAGCATCCATGATCCCACCACCAATCGTGCAGAGTGTCTATGCGCCAGCTCGAAGTACAATCGCAGAGTCGGCCGTGCTGGAGAAGACGTCTCCGTTCGATGACAGGCAAGAGGAGTTGCAAGCGGATCTACAGTTCTTGTTGGACGCTCAAGCAGATGGGTTGATTCGAGGCTTGGAGGGTGGTGGAGCGGACGAGCGAAGCTCAGCTGGCAGCACAACCCCGACAATGCAAAACGCAAAGAGCGCGTCCGGGAAGAGTCGTAGGCCACCTCGTCGCCAGCCTGGACTTCGAAGCGCGCGAAAGGGTATATATCGAAGCATACTCGCGCTGGCCGCGTTGAAAGATGAGGAGCTACAGGACGTGGACAGGAGTATACACGGGAGTGAGAAGACGCTGGCGCAAATCAATACTTGGGAACAGAAGCGTGAGGGTCTACGCGAGGCCTCGCATCATGTCGACGACAGTGAAGAGACGATTCGAGTGCAACGATTGCGGACAGAAGCGGATGCGGTGCAAGCGGAGATCAACAAGGTCGAATTGCAGCTGATGGAAATGAAGACGAGACATCGCAAGCTAGTAAGACAGGCGGCGGCGATCGAAAACTCTGTTCAGGCAAAGATGGCATCGTACACGTCTAGTCTGCAGATGCTAGAGGAGGATATACAGAAGTTCTTGAGCTTTAAGCCAGTGGACAGCACTTCACCGCCAAGATCGCGAGATGGAAGTCAATCAGTCTGGCAGCTTCCTCCGAAACGAAGAAACCTTGAAATGGCTAAAGAATACTGGACTGAACAGCACAAAGTGGTGGAGCTTCAACGGAAGCAGACCGAGTTTGAAAAATCTGCCTTGGTCGAAGGAGCAGCAATGTGGGAAGAGACTGTCTCTGACATTACTGCTTTTGAAAAGCGCTTGAGATTGGAAATGTCAACTCTGACACCGGAGTCTCCATCGGCTTGGGAGGATCCACCGTCGACCACTGCCTCGGAGAGACTTAAAGACATTCTTGAGCAGATTGATACCGTCACAGAGTCATTGCAGGACAAGCTCAAGACTGCTGACGAGCGTGGCTGGAAGCTGTTGGTGGTTGCGATAGGCGCGGAATTGGATGCATTGATCAAGGGCAAAGAGATACTTGTAGATGTATTAAAAGCTAGCGGAGGTGGCCATCACAGCGAGAAAGAGCCCCAGGAGCATCTTGGAAACGGAAAGCCGGCGGTCAAGTCAGCTGACGAGGAGATTCGCGAGCTCGACATGAGCTTTGCACCTGCTCGGGCTGCTCGTTCTGGAAACGTCTCCGATGCAGATGATGACCATCCTGATCCTGAGCTACTGTTTTCGAAGCATGAAGACACAGATCCTGAGGAATAGGCGGTGACGGAGATAGCTCCTCGTGGATATCCACATTGGGCCAGGTCGAGCCTCGCGAATTCTAAGATGAGCCTCATTTACCAGTACACTCGATTCAGGTCCTGTTGAGTTACCCGCACGGAATCGTGAGGCGTCCTTTGGCCGCCAGGCAGGGTGTGGTTCGTTCTTTCATTGCGAGTATACCACGAGGTACTGCTGATCATCTCTCCGCTCCCTGGATATCTTTCGCGCTACCAGATTTCACCATCGTCGTCCTCTGCGCTCCGAACCACTGAAAGAACAATGATCCTGCTTCCGTCCTTAGATGGGCGAAGGGCCTCGACATCCAACACCATCTCATTTCTCAGCAACCCACTCCGCCAGTCTTGCTCTGTGCAACTTTTCGCGATCTGGAGTGGGTGAGAAATACGAGCCGCGAGCCGAAATCAAGTCATCGCTGTCTCCGTCGGCGAACCAGAAATCCTCGCTTTGGACAGCATCGACCAGCTTTTGCAGACTGAATTGCTCCCACTTCTTCTCAAAGAATCGGATGTTCTTGAAGATGCGTTCTTTTTCTCGCTTCCACATCGCTGGTATCCACGGATCCGTGCGCATGTCGAACTTTTTTCCAGCAGCCTCGCTGATGATGTCTTCCACCAGAAACTTCACCGTCGGCGAGATTGCCAAATACACGCCTTGCTGACCGCACATCCTTGCCATGCGCTGCCAGCGAGTGCAACAGCGGTCCGGAGTCTCCATTTCAAGAACGACGACATTTTCCACATCCGCGACCACCATCTCGTCGTCGTCGTTGGGCGATGTGATGACGATGCGGACTTCGGAGCCTGGGTGACTCCATTTCTCCAAGAAAGCGGCGCGAGCCTCTGCGGTTGCGGTCTGGTCGATTCTTCGGACCAGGGTATTGAATAGATCTGGGCCGACCAATTGATTGCCGAAAAGATGTTCGAACTGCTTGAATAATTCTTCACATCCTTCCTGGTCTCGGAGTATGATCACTGTCTTGGGATAACGGGCATGGTTGTAGTAGCCGGTGCGGACCTGGAGCTCCGCAAAGAGTTTGGCCATGAGTTCCATCAAAACACGCGATGGGTCACCAGTCTGTCGTATGTTGACGGCAACGTTGGGTCGGTCCATGCGAGGTGAGGCCGCAGAGTTTCTGAAGTAGTTCGGCTGATCTTGCTGCAGACTGACGATATCGTAGACAGGTTGGGCACGGTATGGAACACAAGTCGCTTTGTGACTTTTCCAGGCTTTCTTCTGGCAGATCTTGGAGCAGTAGCGGTGAAACATGCATCTTTTGCAAGTCAATGTTCCCGTAACAGCGCAGCCTACCCGATCGCATGCATGGCGTGCGCTCTCGGGGATGTTCCAGTAGTTGGATTTTTGGACGCAGCTTATCGGATTGAGATCAAACTCGAACCTCAATCTACTGCTGGCCATGATTTTGTATCGATCTGAGCAGGCGGATGAGGAATTCGAAGATTCTGAGAAGCAAGGAAGCCTTAAAGGCAACGATCAGGAGGAAAAATTGGAAGCAAACAGCGGAGAAGCATCGACTATTCGGCGGAACTTTCTGTGCAGCAAACGGAGCAACGCGTTTGACGTTGTGCGCTTGATGGAAGAAAGGAAAACTGTCCAAATAGGTAAGAGTGAATGAGATCGAATGTAGGTCGACACTACAGACCTGACGAACATTCGGTCGCGCAATGTTGACCTTAAAGCTAGCCCCAATGATTCATACTCCTTCTACAGGTGCGCGCATCGAAGCTGTGCCACCAACACGGAATTCGACCGTCCCGATAATCCCGAGCAGCTCTCATACACCCTTCTCCAACTGCGCATCGACCTCTTCCTGCACCTCCGCGTCCCTCTGCTTCTTCGCTTGTTCCGCCATCGCCGTCTGGATATCCGTCTGCAACTGCTGAAAAATACCATTCAAGCCCTGCAGCTGAACCAACACATGCTCCGCCCTCATCTTCAGCTCATTGAGTCCAATTCCCATCTCCGGCATATAGCCCACCTGCAGCTCCCTCACCAACTCCACCACCTTCTTCACCGCCGCAACGGCATTCTCCTGACGCAGCGCCAATTCCTGACACAGCCAGTCCGCGTAATTTCCGCTGGTGATGAAGCCCATGAGTATGTCGTGGATCGCGGACGCATCTTTGGCGGCGAACTCGCATTGCAGGTGAAGGTCAAGCGCGGAAGTGCTGAGGTGTGGGTCTTCGAGATCCCAACCGTCGGTAAGAGTGTCAAGGATGTCGAGCTCGTGGACGCTGTTGGTGCAGGCGATGCGGCCGCGGGTGAGTGTGCGCAGCGCCATAGATGAGGACCGAGCTGAGTTATGAACGATGATCTGTTGGCTGTGCGTGCAGCCTGTGGCGTGCATGTTAGCCGATGTGAGTATGTGAAGAGAGTGAGAGACGTACCAAGTCTGTATGGGGTGGACTGGTGATTGTGCGCAGTTTCTGGTAGCTTGCGTGGCAAGCTCAGAACAACCTGTAGCTCTCAGGTGTTGTTTGTTGTTGTGAAGGCGGACAACAAATCAGCTTGCCCGCGACAACGAGTCTCGCTTGTGCTACCTGCTCCGTTTGCTCTCATGAACGGCGGTATCTCGGCTCGAGACTATCTCCAGCGGGTGCCTATGAAAGGAGATGTACATCGCCGTGTTCTTGCATGTGCCTTCGGCTCGTTTGCCTTTCTTTCCTGTGGAGCATCCACTCTCCTGTTCATATTCGCAAACAGCAAATGAGGATGCACTCCAGAATAGGCAAAGCGCTTTCTCCTCACTTCTGAAGAACGCCATCCGTACCTCACTTCACCACCCTCCCTCAATCTCAACTCAACTCAACCTTCGTGATGTACTGGCCTGGAACCACCACAAGCCCCACATATCGCTTCTTCATGTCCACCTTGACGGTCCCAGACGCATCTGACCTCTCGTGTCTCTCCGCGGCGAGCTTGATATCGGACTCAGATGGCTGTCGATACTCGTGCGTCATGGCCAGGATGATATTTCGCTCATTGTCGGTGCACTTCATCTGACCCACGAACATGCGGCCATCGGACGTATGGAGGTGAAGAGTCCGATTCAGAAGATTTGAGAGGTATTCTGTGGCTTCTGCTTCGGTTGTCATTGTGATAGTGATGGGCTGGAGCGAATGTGGCGGATGCTTTTCTCATAGGTGAAAATGGCTTGAAGCTGGCTTCTCGCGCGGATGTTCAATGATCTGGATCGAGATTTTGAGCAATCTTGAAGATCGATCCCTAATAATTTGAGGCTCTCGTGATGGAATCCAGATCTGATGAGACGTTGTAGCGAACTTCAAGGTTGAAAGAGTGCCTCGAAGTGAGGTTTCAACGGGCGATCCCGTTCAGACGCCAGGCCATAGCGGACTGTGAATGGCTCGCTTACGTCCGCCGCTAACGGATGTTCCTCCCAAGACGCCGATCTCAAATTTGAAAGACTCTGAATCCGAGGAGATCGCTTTTAATTGCCGTCGATTGTGTAGGGTATTTCTTATCGATAAGAACACCGGAATTCATGGAGGAAACATGAACTCCTCTTCCTCCCTCGACATCGCAATGCACACTCTCTTCTTCCTGGAACTCACACGCAACCACCTCACACTTCTATACCTGGGTGTTTGGCTTCCGGCTTACTATACAGAGCCTTCGGGTGATTGTACATGGTCTACTAATCGTTGTCAGTCGGCGGGTGTTTATTATAGTTCTGATTCTCGGCTCCTTGCAATAAAGCCCTGGAACCCGGACCGGATTGAAACGGATCAAAGACGGACTGACGGATGTCACTCTGTCTTACACTTTGCAGGCACGAGGAAAGACGAGACCTCTCCAGAGCCGTGTTGTCATGTTCTGAGCTCGATTGCTTCGGTTTTCTGCGATACGCCTTCTGTCCCCAGACCGGCTTGAGACGGATTGCTCACAGACGTCACTCTCTTTGACATCTTACAGGCATGAAATGAGATATTTCCCGTCCCGTGTACAGTACCAGCACTGCCCTTCTGCACTATTGATCGTCGCACAAGGGGACCAATAGCCTATCTCCTGGCTTCGGACATTTCGGTGTCTGTGCATGGTCTCTCCCCTGGGCGGGCGTGATGATCTGCGTGCTCGCTGACTGTCATCAGCACAGTCAGACTGATCGGAAACCCGATGGCAACTCCGCTTTCAGATGGGATGTATGCCTGCAGCACGAGAGGCAACGTGGTCATCTTCAGTCTGTAGCTTAGTCTAAGTCAGCGTCGAATCCCCTTTTGAAGTTGTTCCTCCAACAAGCCGGCCAAAACTTCAGTCAAACGCAACCGCAGACCAACACTCATCAACAACCCAACAACCATCGACAAAAGTCCAACGGTTCATCATAATCAACGCCATCAACATGAAGACCGTCATGCAGCTCACTTTCTTCATTGCTGCTCTCTGCGCGTCCGCAGCCGCATCGCCGGTCGTCATCACAGGGAAATGCTACAATGCCTGCAAGCAGAGCCTCACGAACTGCTGCAACGTGTGTCTTTTCACTTTTCATCCTGTGTGGCGGACGCTTTGCTTGAAGACAAAGCTGACGATGACTGTAACTTGTAGTGCGACCACCGCTATTGCCCACCGGACTAGGGTCATATCCGAGACACACTTCCTGGATTCGGCGAAGGAGACGGAAGGAAAGGGAGGAGGATGAGGAGGAGGACGAGGACGAGGACGAGGGCACAACTAAGCAAGGTCTGTGGAATGAGAAAGGGAAGCAGAATGTTAGTAATTACCGAATTGGTTCGTTTTACCGGCTTTGGAGGAGAAAGGAGGCGGGTTGTCAGCCCGAGTTATTTGGTTTCGGCGACTTTGTTGCGAGAGTCACTGAAGCAGATTCTCATCCGTTGCCGATTTCGCTCGTATCGGCGGCTTTCCTTGACTTGATATGATGAAAGATGCGAAGAGAACATTGTGGCTGGTTCCTCGGTTGGTGCTGTAGTTTCTATACAGTCGTTACCGTGCAGGCAAATCCGAATCCGTTGACGTACCTTGACGATGTCGTCGTTGCGGTCGATTCGTGCCTTCTCCAATAGACATCACGTCTGCAGATGATGTTCTAGTGTCCAGGTCTTGATCCTCGCTTGCACCTCATTCAGCACCCCGTCACCTCTCCAAAAGTGATCAACACCCTGAAAGCACTCCCACTGCAGACGTCCCGAGGATGTCGATGAAAGCCTCTCAACCCACTGCTTCAGCTTCTTGGCCGACGTGAAATGATCCAAAGCACCAAACAAGATCAGGCTTGAGTGTTTCATTGACAGAAATCCGGAGCCCGCTTCGCCTGCTTTGGCCGTGGGAAAAGCCAGTCCGGGCGAGAGCAAGGTGGTTGTCATCGGAAACAGCACGGGAGAGACCATGAGGTAGCTGACGCTCACTTTGGGACCCGTGTTTGTCGGTGCCTCGACGACGCCACTCTCAGCGTTCTTGGTCAAGATCCCGCTGGAGCTACGACTGTGCATGTGTGTCTTGATGCGTTGTGGCACCTCGCGCACAACATCGAATGACCGCCGCGAGTCCTTGCTCTGCCTTCGTTCGGTAGGATCGGTCTCTTCACCGCCCACAGTAACTTGTGAAGTCTGAGGTCGCAAGCGTGGGGATGCTTCCGAGTTTCGTCTCCGGCCGCGAGGGGTTGATGGAGGTTGAGGTTCGAGTAGGTTTTGCCTTGTCTGTTTGGCCAGTGTACGGGCTCGCAGAAATATCTCGGATGCGGAATTTCCCTTCTCGGCGGACTCGAAAGTCTTGATGATTTGTGACATGTGTGGAAGTCTGGCTAGGATCAGAGAACCGTAGGAGTAGCCCGCTAGAATGATCTGAAGTCTCTGCGAAGGCGAGTCGAGCTCTTGAGAGGTTTCTGTGTCACTCGCGGCGCCAGGAGACCTACTCATGACTGGAGATAGCGTATCCGGTGCCGAAGCAATGCTTAAACTGTGCAGATAGTAAACGAGCAGCCCGATCGCTGAGGTGTAGTCGCCCACTTCCGGACTTCCAGTCCAGCTTGTCTTTCCTGCAGAGTCGCCGGCACCTCTGTCAACCACGTCAGCTTCATTCAAAGAAAGAAAGCGAATGATGAACTTGCCTGAAGTCGAATGTCACGACGATGTAGCCTTGTTTCAGCAGGCAGTGCGTTATTGCGAGCATAACATGATCGTGCTGGCAGCCTCCGAAGGGTGCGTATGGATGTGCGATCACCGCTCCTCTCAGTGTCGATCGAGGCTCTCCGGTATCTGCAAAGACATCGCTAAAGTTCTTGGGATGGTAAAGCCGAACGGACAGAGCAATGTCATCGTGGATGGACGGGAGTGTGAAGGTGTATGCAGGCTCCATCGTGGTCGGTCGAGCTGAGAGGGAAGCACATCCCCAAGTCAGATGTACGCATCGGCATCTTTCAGCGTGAGCTGACGTCGGATTGTGGCAATGGCATGAACATGTGCTGTATGTATGGGTGATGCTCTCTGGCGATCACTGGAAAGCTCAGCTCAAGAGGATTGTCTCCGATTCAGACCCTCGCTGCTAGCTTGCCTCCTTCTCAGACGCTCCCTTGCACTTTCACTTCTCTTTCCGGGTACGTTACTTCCCATGTCACCTGTTCACTCCATCATCATCACCCTTGTGCGCAATTGATGTACCTTCACTCTGGCATCACTTATTATGCGCCAGACATCACCGTAGAATAAGCGGTAAACCTCATGACTCATGCTGTCACGACTGGTACACGTTCAGGCTTTTCTAGCACACTACGAGGTTTCCTTCCTCATTTGCGTGGGACGGTAGGTATGAGTAAGGTAAGTCTCATTGAATCGCGCCTTCATGACTTCTAAGCTGGCGTTCCTCTGCCTGGCAAATTTGCGACGACCTTCTAGACACTTTCCACCACGGAATTCAGTAAATGCTATCACACTATCGACCATCGCACGCCCTTCACACGCAACGATGTTCGACCAAGCCATGCTCGACCTCACGAAGCGTGCCCAAGACTCGCCTGACCGGGAGAGGCTCGAGAGTGGAGACGAGATGTGCCGCGCCGCGTACGAAGAAGGTCTTGCTGCTTCGAGGACCCCATTCAGACAGATCGGAAAAGGCTTCTGCGGCAGTGTATGGGCGCCAGACTGCGACGGTCCGTCGACCGCTATGAAACGAGAAGATGGAGGACCCTACCGATCCGTTGCGACAGACTCCGCCATGCACGTTCGGGTTGAGCGCAGCTTGAAGGAGGCTCAAAATACGCTCGGCTTGGCTGCTCAGGTTCTCATCCCACGTCACTACGAATTCATCGACAAGAACTACCTTGGATGGTGGGAAGAGCGTGCCGCGAAGTTTCCAGCAGGCTACCAACACTGCAACACCCTCCTGACCGAACGCATCCTCCCATTACCGCTCGAAGCTCGGAAGAAGCTCATCGATCTCTTTTGCGCGGAAACCACCAAAGAAGCTGTAAAGAAGAGTCGACAAGACGAAGACTGTCTCGTCCGTCCCTACCTCGGACGCCGCACATACCGGACGGCCCCAAGTAAGTTCTTCACGCTACGCAACAAACCCCTCTGCGTCAACCAGATGGAGTCCATCGACCTCCCAGTCAAGGAGTATGCCCGAGCTATGGCCAAAGCTCTGGCTGTCATGTATTGGAAAGCCAGAACCGATGCAAACGATATCGAATTTGTGCTTGCTCCCGGGCGCTCAGGTGGAGGAGATTTCGACTCGGAGATCCTGGGTAGGCATTCGCTCTGGGTATTGGACTTCGACTGTGTCAGAGCAATGACACTTGATGTGCAAGGGATTGAACAAGCGGCGTCGGCGTACATGAGGAACGATCCATACTGGCCGCGGCCGGGCAGCGAGATGCAAGCTGATCAGGAGATTTGGGAGATTTTTCGCCAGCGATTCTTGGAGGCTGGTGCGCGCATTCTTGGGGATGCGTCCGAGTTGCCGCAGGCGTTTGTCAAACGGCTGGAGTTGCTTGTGCAGCAGAGCACGGAGAATAAGTTGGTGATCGACGAGCGATTGGGTCGGGAAGAGGCGCTCGCTCCAGCAGAATCGACGATATGACTTATGGAACGTTCTGTTCTGACAGGACAGCTTGATAGCACGGACGGACGATCGTGCAGGCAGTCTGATGCCGTGTACAAGCAAGTTAGCGAGGCCGGTCAATGACAGAACAGGTACATGTAACCGACCAATGCGCTTTAGCAAAACGTAGCAGTGACTTAGCACGACCTTTCTATGATATCTACTCGTAATCTGGCAGACCGTCCCATCGAAGCGTACTGGTAATCTTATGTAAAGGGCAGCATATCCTTCCGAATCCGCCGAGCCGCTGCGACGAGCGGCATTCCTCGACTCGTGGCTGTAGGTGGTGGTCGAACAATGCGCAACTTTTGATTCAACTTTGTCATCTTATCCTAAGGTAAGCATCTCCTCTGAGCTCAACTCGAATCCTCTCGCCCAATTCGCAGAAGATCAGCTTCTACGCCGTCTTCCCCACCTTCCTCCCAGCAACAACAACATCCCTCTCCCCATCGAAATCCGACCTGAGCGCCACGATCCCCACCGCAATCAACGCCAAATTGCCCCAAACTCCAATACTCTGCGAGGAGGCGAGAAAAGTCAGCTTGCGGCGTGAACAAAGCCACATCGGGGAAGATTCCACTCACCATCGCAACAGTCCAATGCGTCGGCTTCACCCAGTGCGTATACGCTCCCGCACACGTCGCAGCATGATGCAACAACGTCACGAAGATGATCGCTTTCGCATACGGAGACTTCGGGCGGGTGGTGGTGTCGGAGACCAGAGCGGAGGAGGTGTAAGATGATGGCAGGGGCTTGGCGTCGGAGATGATGAGCAGGATGAAGGAGAGGGCGAGGAGACAGTAGGCGTCGGTGCGGGTGGTGTAAATTTCGAGGTCTTGATGTGCATGTTATTAGAGAGTGGTCTTCGGTGCTGATCCTGGTGAGAGGATTGTGATTCTTACCGTTTGGGTCGACGAAGCCTTGCGATGGTGGTCGGAACCAGCCGCACACTGTTGCTGGGTCGATTACTCGGACGATGCCGCGGAGGAAGTACCAGAAGCTCGTGCCTGTGCGTTGTCTGTCAGCATGGTTTCATTGTTCACGATGCAGAACCGAGGCCATGGATGATGTGGTGTGTGGTTGAAGTTTGAGACAGTGCTGGAGAAGACGTACTGAAGACGTATATATGGAACGGCTGTTGAGAAGCTGTCAGCTGCCACGCATTTCTAGAACACTGCCAAAGAGGTCAAAGAGGTATGGGCTTCGCTCACATTGATCAAATCGGTGAAAGCCATTGTCGAAGGCTAGGCTCGTCGTTTCGAAGCTATTGGCTTTATTGGACAGCGTCGGGACGTTTGTATGAGACAGCTACTCCAGATCGAGCTCGTGAGGTATATCGTGTAGAAGAGTGTAGAAAGAAACCTGCTCACATTGAAATCGAAGTGATGTCCGGAGCTTCCTTGAAGCTCAATCGTCGGTGTTGCGTCATACCACAGCTCACAGCTCACCATGCCCCAGGCCCGTGCTATTGTTGGCACCAAAGTCCGAGCATGTGCGAAGATCAGTGATGCGTGGGTGAGCCTGTGAGTGTGAGGGAATTCCAGGTTACTTTAGATGACTTGCAGCGTCCGGACAGGGAATAAGTGAGAATGCATACGCTGAATGACCGGGTGGAAAGATGACACCTCGCATTTGAGGACAGCATCACAATCGGGCTGTGGGAGGTGTAGTAAGATCATTGAGCAGAGTGTCTCAACTCGGGCCCATCAAAAGCCTTGATTCTTTCGAATATGTACAAGTCAAAGTACTGGCCGTGAGCCAGAGTATGCAGCACCATGAACGAAGACGTGGACCAAATCAATGGGACGCCTACGTCGGAACCGCCTTGCTCCTCCTCCTCCTCCTGTTCAAGCCGCCAGCAGCCAAATCACACCCCAAAGTAGAATCCGAATTCCTGAGAGCACTACTCCATCGAGCTTCGAGCGCAAAGAGGCCATCGAGGTCTCTTCCGCGAGCTACAAGATTGTCATCGCTTGCTCCAGGCTTTCAATTCCGTGTGGGCGCGTTTCGCCATTCCCTCCAGATCGGCGCAAGGATCATCATGCCGTGACTTTCGTCTCCGACTACATGACTGCCCGCCGGCCCACAAGTAGAAGTTCCCGTAGAAATCCACTATTCCAATTCTCCCGATGCTGCTCCTGTCTCCTCCGTCCGCCTACCATCCTCTTGCCTCTGTCGAAAATCGGAACGCCGGGAACTCAAATGCCCACCCAAATGGTTCCGTTGTTCAACAGAGTCATTTGACCGTCCACCTGTGGATCCAACCTCCAATATTCATATCTTTTCGTTCATCCGGGTTCATCGCCGGGAAAGTAGTACTAGTATGCAAAATCCGGAAAAGTCGTCGTCACCCGTGTCAATCCAGGTCCTCTGTGTATCCGGATCAGCACTTGATCGGTAGAGGCTGGTGCCCAGTGTCGTCCTCCGTTCTGTATTATCCAGAGATTATTCGTTTTGGTTTGCAAGAGTGAAGTGATGTGGGCAGGTCGAGCCTGCCCTATAATGAAATGCGTGTCGCGTAAATAAGAAATGTCCGAAGTCGTTGGTGGTTGCGAATTGTGTCCAACGGCTGTGCTGCACGGCGGTGCTATGTTGATGATGAGGGTATTGATGTTGATGATGATGTCGACTTTGATGATGATGTCGACGTTGATGATGATGTTGATATCGATGATGGTGATGAAGCTGTTGAAAGAGCCAGAAAGGGGAACGCCACCCATGTCAATCCATGTCTTCGATGTCAGCACTTGATGCGAAGACTGGTGCCCAGTGTCGTCCATGTTAAGAAAGGGATTGAGCCAATGTAGTGGCTCGGTTATTAAGATGTTCTTGAAAGGAAGCTCGGAATGTGTGAGATGCTCACATGCTGCCCAAGCTGAGAAGCGCTGCCACAGCAGCTTGCTCTTCTGGCGTCTGGACTGAGCGCGCACCGCCATAGTCCACTTTTCGGAAGTTGGCGCCGTCTGGAACCGAAGCTGACTGGAACGATCGAGTTTGTGATATAGTTGGTCGCTGCCAGCTCTTCGATGCCCAGGGTCCGTTGTAGGGAATACTGCCGACACGGATGTTCTGCCGAGGAGTCACGTTGGAAGTGGACATTGAAGCCTTCCGCAACGCTTCGATACCAACGGCAGCCCAGTCTTCATCATCGGTATCCTCGTTCAACTCTTCTGACGAGGAGTCAGAGGAATCGCCGTCCAAAGACATGTTATCAGCGGCATCTTCCACCGGATCCATATCCATGTCGAGTTCGTCCTCCTCGCGGATGCTAGATGCGGTCCAGCTACCACCAGAATAGCCTTCTCGGTACTTCTGATTCATATGTTGAGCGTGCATGTGAATTGCTGAATCACTGTGCGACATGGCATAGCTGCCCTGCTCACTGCGTGGAGGTGACAGGTTGCCCTCGTTGAAGGAGCCGATGGCGGAATCACGAGAAGACCCCTTGATGTGCGCATCCCATCGTCCCCAGCCAGTCTTGGAGAAGACGACGTCTCCGTTGGGTCCACCTCCAGCAGGGTTTCCGAGCGCCGCGACCACAATCCTGCGAGCCTTGGCCGGTGCGATGCGCGAGAAGCCAGGTACTGTTTGGCATAGCTCGCCCATCACATAACGGATGGGTCGTGGACCGTTACCGAGCATAATGCCCGGCAGGTGCTGCTTAGCCAGCATGCTCGGCGTGATGGTCACCGCGTTGTCCAGATCAGACAAGGCACCGAGGCTGAGAGGCATGCCGGTCGACGATGGCTGAATGTTGTCCAAATCCGGCGAGTATTCGCCAGCAGAATCCTCCATCTCCGTATCTTGACTGATGTTGTTCGGCGGTGGCGAGAACGCTCCAGCACGGGTGCGCTGGGCTTGAAGCTGAGGAGAGATGGAGCTCGGCGGAGTGAGCAAGGCGTTGGCCGCCTTTTCGAAGTTGGCAGTGCCGGAGTAGTCGGCGGCGGTGCTGCGCGCGTTCGGAATGGCGACGGAGGAGGTCTGCACGGCAAGCGCCTGTGCGATCGAGGAGAGTTGGGCCATGATGACGGGAGAGGAGACCGGATAGCTTTCCTATAACGAGCGCGTATGAGTCAGCGGGCGAGTGGATGAAGGAGGCGATGATGAGTCGACGCGGTGGTGGCGAGGCGAGCAACGACGCCGGCCAGACGGAAGTCTGTCAGGTCGTTGTCGAAGTCGATGCGACGTACTTGACTAGGCAAGAAAGCTGATGAGAGAACACGGGACGTGTGGTGGAAGTGTTGCGAGGTAAGGCCGATGACGGACGTGCGAGGCGTTGCGATGCGACGAGCTCGATCAACGACGGAGATGGGTCGCTGAACAAGAAGACGCGTGCGTTGGAACGGAGTGCTTGTCGGTCGGTGAATTGTGTGCTTGATGCTGTGGTGAGGGTGTTGTCGTTGTTGTTGGTCAGGGCAGGGAGGGAGGAGGACGGAAGGCGGTCGTCGCGGTACTTCTGGATGAGAGAGTGACTCGACTCGCATCCATCAACCGAGTCCGTGTGCTGGATCGTGGCGCAAGACCGAGTGTGTTCGCCTGTCCGACGCTAATTGGCCAGGCTCACCCCGGTCACTATTGTCAGTGAACGTGCGCCCTTTACTGGATGACCAACTCACTGAACTCACTCTTCACCGTCTGTTCCACCTTGTCGTCATCCGCGTGTGAAGAAACTGCCGTGGACTCGGTCTCGCACTCCAAGCGGTGAATATCGACGGGATATCGTCGTCTTTCTGTTGTCGGAAACGGCCTCAGATCGATCATTCGTGCGACACAGCACCAGCCTGTCTCAGCCTCCGCCGTGCTTATCGACACCTCGGTCGCATTTGGCAACCGAAGCCTTACAGCCCCCAGTTGGCGATAATGCGACGTTATCGTCGCCTCCTCTTCTTCACAATCCCCTCATCATGCGGAGAACAAGAGACATCCCACCTTGTTACCGCGAATGCCGCCGACAACTCCGCCGGCAAGGGAGCTCTGGTGGATGCAAACCCCTCATCTGCACGGAGAGCGATCTCCAAAAGCGCCGAAGCCGGTCTCACTAGAGAAGCTCGAGCTCCAACATCCCCAAGCCTCCAAAGGTACAACAGTACAAACTAGTAAGCTCACCTCGACCTACAACAGCTTCACGTGTCCCGTTCCAGGCCTGAGAATCATGCGTCGGGAGCGCGCGGCAACGTGCAAATAAATCACCCTTTCATCAGAACCATGGAAACCTCCGTAATTACCGTAGCAGGTGACTGTACCTGCTACTAAAATCATCGTCATCGACGCGAATCAAGAAACCATGTGATCGAAGCCTCACACTTGAGAGTTGCTACAAGGTCGATGCCAGCATCCACGCCTTTCAATGACGCCAATTCCGGAAATGCCGACTCCCCCCTCGATGCGTTCCTTGCCCTTCATCAACACGTCAGCCACGTCTCGGCCAACTTCTCGAAACACTCGCCCAAATCGGCGACGAGGATGCCTGCTACAAACGTGGAAGCCACAAGCCCAGAGCCAAGATTTTCGACGCAATTTGGGGACTCTTCCATAACAGTCGTGCGAAAGCTTAGAGATGTTGCTGCACGGTTCACGTAAGGATTTCTACTGTGTGCACGTGTGCACATATGTCGAAAGCTGTCCTTTCGCCAATCGGAGCACTTCTCGACCGCGCTCGCGATGTGCCTCCTTCGAACCTTCAGCTGAATACCGCCAAGACATCAGTTTGAGAGTGCTGTGGTTCTCACGAGCCAGCCTACCTTAACATCCGTCGTCCTCGCCCCGGGTGACGGGACGTGCGATGGAGCCAGATCCTTTCGGGCTACGAATGTTACCACAGCGCCCTTCGTAGTTGCAACTTTCAATGTCACAATATGACGGCAGGCAGCAAACACCGGCCACTTTTGGAGACTAGGCATACGCGCGTGAGTTGGGATCAGTCTCTGACGGGGAGCGGTTGACTTACAACCTTGCCACCGATTCGCCTACAGAGATCGTCGCCTTGTCCGGGGGTTGCGCCGTCACAGTAGACTGCATTGCCAAGTACGATATCGGCTGCCGCGAGGAGAAGAAGGGCGGTGATCTTCATGTTGGAACGCTGCTTAAAAGGGCGTCGGTTGACTTGGAAGACGATGGGATTGAGAGGCGATAGAAGTGGGA
Organism: Zymoseptoria pseudotritici STIR04_4.3.1; assembly: GCA_000223685.2. NCBI lineage: Eukaryota > Fungi > Ascomycota > Dothideomycetes > Mycosphaerellales > Mycosphaerellaceae > Zymoseptoria > Zymoseptoria pseudotritici. Next base: position 44,345 of record AFIR01000652.1, read on the forward strand.
GGGCTGTTTGAGAGATTGAGGTTGAAGTTCGTCGCGGGAGATGAATAATATATCCCTCTCGTTGTGACGAATACAACTTGCGCGATTTAGAGACAGTGTCTGGTTGCCCTTTTTGAGCATACAGTGGCAGTTGCTCGGGAACTCGCAACCGCAAGGGAATAAACACTAAGACTAGTCTGCGGAGAACGTTTCGGCACCGCGTCGGATACCGACACGCGTGGCCGAGATATCAGACCCGAATGGCTGTTCATGCTCAGAGACTCCACCTGTTGTTCCGCCTGATAGAGATGAGCAACAAGCATGCGGAATTGCTTGTGCGCGAGTTCGCGACCGATGAAGCAACGTGTTGATGCAACGTGTTCGAGCTGTATGGGTTTTGTCGCTGCCCGCTTTTTCGATCGAGGCTATGCGTTTCCGTCATCGTCAGGGATGAACGTGTTGGGGAATCGAGCACTCGTTGTGAAATCGACCGCGATCGAATGCGAGCAAGGCAGCATCAACAGTGTCACATCATCGGAAGAGAGAGCGATCCTTGCTATTGAGATGTGTGCTTGCATATTCCAATCAGGCGAAGTCAGGGACGAAAGACTGAACGTTGGCAGTCCAGGTTGAATTTCTGCACATCTGCTAGTCTTTGTGTATCGATAAGCGTTGCAGTAGAGAGCGGTTCATGGGGCGTACAGGTAAGTTTTACAGATCAGTCGGCCAGGCATGCTAAATAGTCGTACAGGTAAGTTCGCAAGACCTGCTGACCAGCCGTGTGGGTGAGCTCGCAAGATCTGATTGCTACAGGTAATCTTGTAGCTACCGCCCAAGATTCAGCCAAGGCCGGACGTGGCTTGCTGTCGGGCATACAGGTAAGTGCATAGGCGAGTTTATCGCGACATGCCATTAGCAAACATGCCATCAATCCGGGACCACGAGATGAGGAAAGTTGCTCCTCATACTCCGAATGATTCCTCCCAGAACATTACATCTCTCCCTTTGTGCACATAAGGAGATACACGATCCCGCAGACTCCTCGCCAGACTCTTCGGACCACACACCACCACCGCAGTCCTCTCTTCGCTACCATGCGAGAACAATTCCTCGACTTCTGATTTCAGATCCGGCCGGCCTGACTTGACGTTCAAGCCTTCCGCAACCATCCCATCCACCTCTTCGCCTTCCAACAAAGTCTTCCTCTCCTCCATTTCTATCCCCTCCTCTCCTTCGTCCCCACCGACCACAAACTGATCCCCTTCCCTTGCACCAGCATCGACGGTCATCCCTGGTCCAGTAACATACACTTGCAACCTTTCCACAAACCCCTTTCCTCCTTCTTCCACCGCCCACAGCACTTCCTCTCTCTTCTTCACCACCCATAGAAACTTGACCTTCTGTCGCCTCTCGCTGCCGGGCGAAGGACTCAAATCGCCCAATAGTTGGCGATACAGCGGCACCACAAACGTAGCGCCCACCCCGCCTGCAACGAATAACACTCTTCCACACCGCAGCAGCTCATCCGCGTGATTGGACGTGCCGTACGGTCCTTCTATAGACACGGACATGGACGAGCCGGTGGAAGCTTGAGCTGCAAGCTGTGCCGTTCGACCGGAGAGTACGCGGGCGAGGAAATGTAGTCTGGAATCCGAGTCGGGTAAACTGGCGTTTGTGAATGGATTCGAGCGGAGGTTTCGGAGGAGAGGGTAGCCCGGCAAAGAGAGGTAGGCGTGTTGAGCGGGCTGCCAGGTGGACTTTTCCGTGCCGCTGGCGGGAAGAGGGATCGAGATGTCCAGCAAAGTCGTGCCTGGAAGGAGACGGATCGTGGCGTTGTGATATGTCTTCGTCGCGAAGAAGCGAGTTGCATTCGAGAAGAGGTAGATCGCCAGCGTTTCGTAGAGGTAGATTCGAATGTGGTGAACGTGGAAGTATAACAACGGTAGTAGAGCTGAAGCGCAGATGACGTGGGTTGTATAGAATAGCTTGTAGCTGTAACTCCGGAATACGGTCATGGAAGTGATGTTGATAGCGGTGAAAGACAGGACGCCGAGGACGCCGCAGATGATGTAGAATTGAGTGAGCTTGGAGAGCAAGATGGAAGATTGGATGTAGAAGTTGAGGTATAGAGCGGCGTGGGCGTACATGAAGATGGCGATGAGGCGGCCGAGGGTTTGATGGAGGTCGAGCTGGACGGACGGACGGAGGCGGAAGATGGAGGTCATAGGAGAGTAGGGCGTCTTCATGGCCAGGAGGTATTGTAATGGTAGTTGAGAGCCGGCGATGGCGCCGAGACGTTTTGTGAGGTGAAAGTAGTCTGGAACAAGTCAGCGTCTTGGTACGGGCAGTTCAACAAGACATGCTGAAGAGTTGCACCCACCATCGCCCGTCTCGACAACTGACAAGTAGGCCAACCAAAGACCCCAAGCCACTCCACCCAGCACATCTCCCTTCCTCCCTGCCGTCCATCCGCCGACCTTGACTTCGCCTCCACACCACCACACGAACCTCCTCCAGGAAATCTCAACCGTACGTGCCTTCGCTGCAAGCCCTGTGCGCCCATGCTTGATATATGGCGAGCTAGGCGGCTCAAGGATGTCATTATCCGGCCAGAACTTTCGCTTTGAGTACTTGACGAGAGAGAAGAGCAGGACAACCAGAAGAGGAACGAGAGCGGAGAATTGTGCGAGTTGGCCGTAGGCGTCGAGCTTCTGGCGGCGCAGGTGCTTTTGCTCGTCTGTCAAGTCGACCAGCTTCCACATCTTGGTCTTTCGTGCTTCCAAGCCGGAGGACGTTCTTTCTTCACTCAACGCGAGGTCCAGCAAGGTATTTGGGCGACAGCCTCTTACCCGGACCCGTTCAACGACATCAACATTACGATGCTGCCATGCCAAAGTCACAGTGTAGTGTATCTAGGGTCACCTCATGCACCCACTGGAAGCCAGGTGTGCTTGTGCCTGAAATGGGTGACAAAAAGCTGAGCTGCTTCCCCAGTATCCTATTTTTAGAAAAACTCACTTGCCCACGTTGTCAAGTCTTCATTGCCGTACCATGGACATGTTGCACATAATCTGGTCGACGGATTATACGCACTGGATTTATGGAGCGAGGTTCCCCGCCTCTGGGAAAACTCAAGGACCGAAAACGTGCAGGTAACGTGCTTTGACGACCAGAGATGGCACATACTGTAGCTTCCTATCTCCCAGTAGTCGTACGCCCTCCAAGCACTCGGTGTTGCAAACTCCCTTCATGCACTCTGTGTCGCAACGAAAGTTCCTCGAAACAATGACTCGAGAGAATCAGAATTCCATATCAACCCAGCCTCGTCTCCTCCCGACTGCCCACTCTTCGCTTCAAACTTCGAATCGCGGTATTGAAACTCTTCATCAATGGATTCGATTGAGACTCATACTCGACATCCGTCGCCCGCGAGACTTTTGTCGAATTCCAGTCCCGTGCATCAAGCGCATTGATACCTCTCTCTGGTACTTGACACACCCATGGCGCATCATTCTCTTCGTCTCTCCCCACCTTGATCTCAGGCAGCGGCTTGTCCAACTTCATCATAGGCGAACGCATTGGCAATCTGCTCTTTCTCAATGGCGGTGCAGCTGACAGATTTCCAAGGACTGGAGACTCCGGTCGCGGGACGTTCTTCTTGACGGGCGAGGGTTGGGCCTCGCGGTCAGGACGAGCCTTGACTGGCGAGAAACGCATGCGAGGAGGGAGAGATAGAGGGTGCATAGCTTTGGCGTTTGGGCCAAAGTCTGGCTGGCGGGGCGCTGCGTATTCTCGTCGTGGGACTGGAGGCGAGAGCGTCTGTGGAGTCATCGGGCTAACGGGCGATGGGTCTCGACGGTCGGGAGACGTGGACATGATATCGTCGATGTCCTTTGCCCCTGACGGTAGCGTGATTCCAAGCTCGCGGAGTTGGTCTAGGAGATGAATCAGTGACGGCGTCGACTGATGGCGACTCGATCAGACATACTCCCTGTGCGGAAGTTGTACTTGAACGTCGCATACGGCTGGTCGATGGGATCAAGCAGAGCGTAGGTGTACATCCGCTTCGGCTCGCCTTTTCTCATGCGGCCGGAGGTGGCGATACTGGAAGGTCCTCGTCAATGAAATCGTTCTTGCCCGCAGAATTACAGTCTTAGTGTCCAACGCACCTGAAGCCATTCTCCTTCTCATCCCCACTCATCTTGAATTTCTCGTACTTGGGAGCCTCCCTCTTTCTCGCGCGACTGCGGTATATCCTCAGCTCGAAGCTGCCACTCCGTCTGGCTCCAACGTCTGTAGTCGGGAAGAAGAAGGCTCTCTTCTCAAGCACCTGTCTGCCCTGGAAGTCCTGACCGCCATCGTACACACCAAACGCCAGTCGTCCTTGAAAGTCGTTCTCCTCGCCAACACCCCAGCTCAACAGACACTGACCACGGACAAAGAGCTTGAAGTAGTAGAAAGAGACGTATCCTTCTGGAACAGGGCATGAGTAGTGTATCCAGAACCTGAGTGAAGGGCGGACTTGTCAGCGAAGATTCGGAAGCCTTGTTCGGTCAGGAGCTGATCAGACATCCTGATAGCAAGCTGAGGGAGTCTTCCGCCTCACTTCACTTACTGCGAGCCAGGATAGATAGGCACATAGACGGTGCTTATGCGAGGCGGTTTCGGCGTGTTGGGAGAATCCTTGGGTGGTGCGCTTGAAGAGCCGTCTGTCGATGGCTGTAGGCGGCGAGGCGGGGTTTCGAATATCGAGGGCGGCGCGACGAATTCGGGTATTGTGAGGGCATCGTACTGCGATTTGAGAAAGATCGCGAAGCCTTCGATGAAAGGTCAGCCGGACATTGACAATTGAAAGCGCAGACTGAGACTGGGCGTAAACCGAGAGACAGGCCCCAGGCGAGCTGCAGAGCTTCTTTCGATCAAAAGACTTACCGCGGTATTTCGGCATGGCTCGAATTTGTTGTCGTCGATGTCGGTCTTTGTTTTCGAGAGTGTTGTGGGCAGGTGCGACGCGGTTGTTGCGCTCACACCAAACGCTCACACCAAACACGTGGCTTGGCGCTGCGTTGGAGCATTGATTTGATATCCACAACAACTCGCAATCAATACAGCCCGGGTATCATCCTGGCTCTTCCTTCGACAGCCTCTTTGCCAAACTTGCCTTCGTACCACTTTCTCGTGCCATTGGCAGTAACACCCAAATTCACCGCCACAAAGACCAGCGCAGAGACCAATGTCCAATTCAGCCACTCTCCTTTAGGCGCCGCCAGTATGGACAGTGACAAGTATATCAGGCACTCGGCGAAGTAGTGCGGTGTGAGCGACAAGTTGAAGACTGGATGCTCTGGCAGCCTGTATTCAACCTTCATCTCGCCCTTTGCTGTCTTTCGGGGTTTCTTCAGGGACGCAAGATAGGCGTGACAGTCGTGCTGCACACCGGATGCGAGGATGAAGATCAGAATGCCGATGCAAGTCCGGACACTTGGCGCCTTGATGGTGAAGTCTCTGGTCGAGAGGCTGTACGCTTGCAGTGCTGCTGTGAGTCCTGTCAGTGCTCGTCATCATGAGACAGGTAGAAGACGCATTACTCACCGAATCCTTCCGCCCAGACTGCAACGCTGGTTGCCACGTAAAAGAGGAGGCCCAACGCCCAATGACCAATCCACATCTTCGACTTTGAGGGAGCCGACAGGACAAGGCATTCATACAGCCTGCGACTACCTTGGATGAACATCAACAGCCAAGTCACAGCAACTTGCTCGAAACTCATCGTGCGTTGTCGATGTGCTAGGTATTGGGCCACTGTACGGAATGCCAGCCCTCGAAACACGACCTCTGACGCCCAGAAGAGCGAAAGCGAGACAGAGACGGCATAGAATGAAGTGAACCAGCTGTGCGGCACACAGATCTTAGCAGCTATGTCCAGCAGTGAATCAAAGGCAGACGAGCTCCTTGGCTGGGCTTCTGAAGCTTCAGTCTTGACCTTCGCCGTGCGAGGACCATATTCTAAGAACCGAGTGCGCAAAGGAGGTGTAGAGGAGATGAGCAATACCTACAGACCATCAGCCATCCTTCTACTCTGCAACTCTTTATCTAAACATCGCTCACCAGCAATGCAGCACTGAGATATATCGCACGCAACAGTAGCACCGCATCTAGCATCATGATCGCAGTGTATGCGCTTCGCCAGTTGTATGTGTATTCGAACACGACCTTGCAGCCGCCTGGACCTGAACTTCTCACAACCGAATGCCCTGGTTTCCCCTCGCTCTTGAGATACGACGTCTAGCGATCCTCGATAGGGCGCTTCCAATACTGTTGTGTGCTGCTGTTGTCGCGACGATGAGAGAGGCTTCTCTTGGTTGTGCTCCAACGAGATGGAATTGTTCGAGATACCGGTCGACAGTGGCGGTTCGGACTGTTCGCTCAAGTGAGGCGATTCAGGATTTCGCCAAAGGAATCGCTGTTCTCACGATGTCGCTCACGTTGACACGGAGGGTAATCGCGGTTGTTGAAGACGAAGTTGTGAAGTGCTTTTGAGTTTCCCCACATCTCAGGCGCAGGGATTCGCGACGTCTTTGTCGATCTGCTTTCACATGCTGCATTCCCTCATCACTTCCGCTCTTTGACCGCGACATCACTCATCGCCCGGCCCACGACCGCGCTCGACCGCTGCCACCGATCCTTCTACGCGACAGCGATGCCACAATAACAACTAATACCATGTCGCACAGTCTATCCTCCCTCCTAAATCCCCCGCAGGATTCCGAGTCCAACTCAGCGCCTCCAACGCGTGGGGACTTGCTACCTCCTGCTCAGTCATCGCCCAACCAGAACGACCCATCTTCCGATTCGAGACGATCAAGCCAACAGCAGACTGAGCAGCAGCACGTGTACTCGCAGTCGACAGACCAGGAGGCAGCGCAAGCATTGGCTTCACTATCGCAAGATCCAGCACCACCTCCGACACAGTGGCAGGGATACAATGCCGACCAGTCGCATAGCGATGCGCAGCAGTCTGGTGACAGACGGCCCAGTGGATATGGAGATCCTATGCATCTGCCACCACCTTCTACGAACGGAGCACCGGCGCGCAGGATGAGCTCACCCACCCTCGACCAATATCGCGTCGCATCTCGTTCACCTGAGCAGCAGCGTGTATCAATCGTATCGCCTGAGGGTCAGTCAGACCTCACTTTGCCGCCACTTCGGGGCCTTGCGACGCCGGCAGATCACATGTCAGGATCAGGACCTTCACATGCGGAGTCGAGGCCTGTGGATGAGGATCGAGGCTCATCACCGGCGATCATAAAAGAAGAAGCTGCACTCACACCACAACCATCTTCACCAGTTGATGCTCGTCGACCTGAAATGGAACAACATACCTCCAAGGCCGTGTCTTCCCTGAAGAACGAACATGGCCTGCGTACGCAGTCTCCTTTGCGAGAATCTTCAGTTCCAGTGCCAACGACCGAAATCGCATCAGCAGAACTGCCGCCGGCAGCCTCGAAGAAACGACCTGCGCCGAAGAACAAGAAAGGGACTGCTACTACAATGAAGAAGGCGCCACCTTCGAAAAGGCGCAAAGTCGAGGTCAAGCGGTCAGTGACACCATCTTCGCGACCCTCCAAAGTCTCCGGCGGTGTAAAGAGCAATAGCCACAAAGGGACACCAGCGAATTCGTCTCCAGCACCCTCCGCGCAGTCTAACTCGGAAGAGCAATACGACGACGACGACGATGAAGACGGTGATGAGCGGGACACCGACTTGTATTGCATTTGTCGGAAGACGGACAACGGCTCATTCATGATCGGCTGTGACGGGACATGCGACGACTGGTATCACGGCAAATGCGTCGGTATAGCAGATCGAGACAAGACTCTGATCGAGAAATACATTTGTCCTATTTGCACACAAGCCGGCATTGGTCGGACTGCCTGGAAGCGCATGTGTCGACGAGGTGGCTGCCGCAAGGCTGCTCTTGTAGGAAAGACGAAGCTTGGTGGCCACGGAAGCAAGTACTGCTCTGAGGAATGTGGCTTGCTATACTTTCGCGACATGGTCGCCCGCACGCGCGGAAACGAGGAGGGCTCAAGTTCTCGTTCTGCTCGAAAGAAGTGCAGCGTGGACAACGGAGAAGACGATTTAGGCTCTCGTGGTGGACCGCTTGCTGCAGGTGAAGTCAAGGCGCTTCTGGACGTATCTACCACCGCAGACGAGTTCCGGAAGCTTGGCGATGGGGTATTGAGTCCTCCAGCAACGCCGAACGGCAATGATCAGACTGAGAAGAGCAGCGCATTCACGGAGACGGAGGAGACGGCTCTTCAGCGAATTCAAGCGGACAAGGAAGAGGCCAGAAGGAGACATGCCTTGTTGAAAGATCGAATGCGGTTCGTCACGCTAGTAAAGCAAAATGCTAGCCGCCTGGCTACGGCGAAGGAGCTGAAGCCAAAGGACTTCTGCGGATACGACTCGCGTTTGGAATGGACAGAGGAACTATTCCAAAAGTGGAGGACTAGCGCTACTGGTCAAGCTGTATTCGAGCAAGACACACTCGCGGTGGACGTCAAAACCGAGAACGGAGACGCCGTGATGGAAGACCAAACCTTGATAGCTGAGATCTGCGACCGCAAAAAGTGCGCGAGACATTTTGAATGGGCGAAGTTGGCAATTGACGACTTGCGATTCGGGATGAATGACAACGGCGATCGTATGCGCGCGCTCGATCGTGAGGAAAAGGACATTCGAGAGAGAGCGATTCTGAGAGGGAAGGCTGGATTGAGTCTGAGCGGGGAAGGGAGTGTCGAGATGCATGAAGTCGGGCTGATTGCACCAGGGACGGGGAGCGCTGACAAGGTGGCTGTCGGGGCTGAAGTTGGTCAGGCTGCATCTCCTCTCCCGCCGACGCCGCCGACGACGAATGGCGTTACGGACCTGCTTCCGATGAATGCTGTCGAGTCCATCGGCGAGGATGTGGTTTGAGAAGTGGACGGTCTGGTCTAGGCGACATTGGATATTTTCGATTGAGACATGGCCTGCAAATTGGCGAGACAAATGGAACTCTATCTATCCAGCATGCCACGTATCTGCCGCGGAAACGACAATGCCGAGTCGATAGCTGCTGTACAATCGGTGCTCGTCGATCGCGGTATTGAATCTCCGCTCTCCTCCTCGAACTCCAGAGTCCAAGCCAATCGAGCGAAACTTGCACGGTCAAAGTTGCGCAGAAAGTTGGGGGGTATCCGTGCTACGACAATTTCATACGCCTTTCGACAATGTATCTCGCTGTTGTCGCTTCAATCGCACCGGACAAAGTGCACCTGCGTGGCTCAGAGTATGCAGTTCGGGTGGGAGCACGAAGGTAGCATGAGGCAGATATGCACACATGCCGAACATGGTTTTGGTGAGCATAGATACCGTGCCTCGTGGCATAACTAGCCGAATCTCGAAGGATCCAACACAGGACGAGTCCTTCTCACGCGGAGACGACTTCCGTGCCGAGCCGACTGGATTTCCATCCTCCTGGGAGAGAATCTGGAAAGACAAGCCGAGTCTATCACATAAAGTGTCTGAGGGCACGCGGGTAGTATTTCCGTTTTCCTTCCCAAACTGCACACTGCAAGCCACTCAGGTGCAACTCAGGTGCAAGTTGATGCGACACAGTGTGAGAGGGACCATGGAGCCACGGCGACGTTTTTGATGGCAGCGAAAACTGTGCGGCCATGGTCTGGCGAGCTAAAGAGGCACAAGCCCGTGCACCGATCTGGTCATGATCTGATCGCTTCACTTGGACCGACGAGCGCGCCGGAGTCTTTTACGGCCGTGAGATCTTGCTCAAGATCGTAGGATCTTCGCAGAGCAAGGAGTGCCGTGTTGCTCCTCGCGTGAGAACCACGTGTGTTACCGTGCGATCGGAGCTTCCAGGTTGGCGATATTGCTTAGCCTCCATTATAGGCATCACCATGTGAGACACGATCGTTCCTGAACCTGTCACGCAATCACACCTTGGAGTTTGCCGATAGTGCCAATGAGCTAAGACTGTGATTTGAGTATGCCGGACGTTGGAAGCAAGAAATGGTGGCGCAAGAAGCCGCGAGTCAAGCATTGAGGGGAGATGCAGTGGCACGACTGAGACAAGAAACCATGTTGACGGCGCGCTACGGGAGAAGATCGAGATACCCGCCCGGAGAAGTCGTCGATCACGCCGATATGAAGATTCAAGCCTCGGCAACTGTATAGGAGACGCCATCTCGATCAGGAAGCTGCGCTCATCAAGATTCACATGCCGACGCCCAGACTTGGAGCCGTTGGATGTTTAAGCTCAGCTAAGCTCACAGACGCTCTTTTCTGCCGACCCGGCCCAGCGTCCCATGTGGCGCAACTGTGAGACAACTTCACACGACTGCACCTCGTGCAAGAGCCGGCCGAAGTTTGGTGCCGGCCAGCGGCTGGACAATCCTCGCCCAAAATTTACCATTGCAGTGCTAGCCTGGAAGCTGATGTATCACCGAGCATACTCATGCTAATAGCTGGCCTGCACGACTATCTTCACGACTATTTGGGCGTTATGCTATGCCGCCTGCACGCTTAGCTATACGTCTGTTCGGTCAACCTATTGAGCTACATACTCGCAAACCTGCACGCCTCATCTACTGTCCTAACACTCTAAACGTACACATGTGTGGCATGCCAGATCGAGTTACATGTACGCTTGTCTAGCATGTTCCGCTAATGTCCATGTATGGCCAGATACCATGTCCTGCCAGCCGGCTACTAACTGGAACGCACGCCTATTCAGCATGTCTCGCACACTGACATGCACACTGAGACGTACGCCTATTTGGCATTTGTTGCTGACTGACATGTGCGCGAACATGTACGCCTGCCCAGCATGTCCTGCCAACTGGCAAGTACGTTTAGTAGCACAGCTATGTGACATGTCATGCCACCGTATTTGCACGACTGTTGGGATCTTTCCGTGGTGCAGTGGTTGAGAGTGCTTGAAATAGTGATGAAATTTTGATCAAACGATCGAAACTAGGCATGTCTTAAACAATCTAATCTATCCCATGAACTCCAGTTATGCTCTGCTCCCGTCACCACATCATGCCTCCTTCGCATGGACGTAAAACAAGAAGCGGTGGACAATAAAGAGGTTGAACGCATCCAGCAGAAGCGCCGGGAACACTTGCCACCATGCAAGCCCGCCCATTATGCGGTACACTGAGGCAGATATCAGCAGCCCGTTGTGTGCGATCGTCCAACACCAGGCCAGGACGCGCATGTTGCGGTAGCGGTTGTTCTTGTGAGACTTGTTGTCGCCACTGGGGACCCAGCTCAATTTCGTGCCAAAGATTCGATCCAGGAACGACTGCAGGTATGCGTATGCCATGATGACCTGGGTGTACTGTACGGAGAGTGTGTACGGACTGCGGGCCCAAGCTCGAATGACAATCAGACCCACGAGCAGAGACGGGAGGGCGAAGAACAGGTTGTAGTACTTCATGAGTTCTGGCCGAGTCCAGAGAAGCACAGAGGCGGGAAGCGGGTTGAAGAAGGCGGCGGTCGCTACTGAGGAGTAGTACATCATGCCACTAAGGTAGCACAGCTTCTGTTTGAAAGCCAGATCACTCTTCCAGAAATCCCGGTGAGTCAACAAAGACAGCGAGCCAGTACACCAGCGCATTTGCTGGCTGAAGAATGCTCGTGGTGTGTCCGGGCAGATTCCGCAGGCCAAAACGATGGGTGCATAGACGAGCTCCCAGCCACGGTTCACGGCGTAGAAACCAGTGTGTACGTCCTCGGAACATTCAGCGGCAGCGGTACCACCGACGGCTGCAAGCGCTTCTCGTCGGTAAACGGCGTTGGAGCCGACGCAAATGGCGGCGCCCCAGGTGTTGCGACATGGCTGGACTGATTGATGGGTCAGCATGGATCGTTGGACAAATTTTTGTACTGTGATCGGGACTTACTCAGACGGTAGAAGTACTCTTGGACGCTTCCAGCACCCTGCTCAACCCAGGTCTGCTCGCCAGGTGCGCGGAAGAATTGAGGAGTCTGCACGATAGCAAGCTTCGGGTTGGCCAAGTGGATGGGAATGAGTTCCTCGAGGAAATCCGGTCGGGGGCAAAAGTCGGCATCGAAGACGACGAAGTAGTCTCCGGAGGTATGGTTGAAGGCATTTCGGAGGTTGCCACTCTTTTTCAGCAGAGGTCTGTCATCGCGAACAATGTACCTGAAACCAAAGGTAGCGGCCAAAGATTTGACCTCGTCTTGAGCTCCATCGTCGAGGACCACCGGCTGCATTTTGAGTCCAGGGTATCGCATTGCAGCAACGTGCTTCCAAGTGTTGGCCAGAACCTCAATTGGCTCCTTGCAGACCGGGAGATAGATGTCTACAGTTGGTGCCGTTTCCACTGTCAAAGGATGGTCTCGAAGCTTTTGGTTGTGTCCTTTCAGGTCGAATCTCTTGCCGAAGATGGTAACACCAAGAGACATGAAGATGTAGACCTCCGTCCAGACAGCGTAGAGTGCGTACCAGAAGAAGTACCACTCGGTCTTGATGAAGAGCCAGGCACCTGCGGTGAGCGAGAGTGCGGACAAGAGACCACCGAGAATGATTGGCCAACGGTTCATGCTCATGTAGGAGTACTTTTCTTTGTCGGTCGGACAGCTCGGGAGCACGACGGTCGGTGCCTCCCTTGGACAGTAGTTCTTCCGGTATGAGTCGACGAACCTCTGCTTGAGAGATCGTTTCTCGGCGTGAGGTGCCGCAGGAGGTGCCACAGTGGTTGGACGGGCTTTCTCGTTGAAGGTCTCGTTCCCGGGAGTCTCATTCTTGCCACCTTTCCTGGTCAGGCGACTCCACAAGCTGGCCTTGTTCTTGTTCTGTTCCGCGGGTGCTTGCTTCTCGTTGAGGCCATTATCTTGGGCTGGAACCGTCTCCGCTGCAGGTAGAACGACGGACTATGCAGGCTGTTAGATTCCCTTCACTGTTATCATCACATTGATTTTGGGGTAGACTCACGATGGCATCACTACCTGGACCGAGATGGACTGGGATCGGACGTGCGACCTGGACCGTCTCAGAAGAGGCAGTCCGAAGGGATGCGGGCTGTGAGCCCGGAGGGGTCACGAAGGGATTTTGCGACATGTTGGAAGTGTGTCGGCTCTTGGTATGGATGAAGTGCTGCCTGGTAGTGTAGGTGAATGTGAGAACTTACTTCAGGGCTGGTCAGGGCAAGGATATATACACTTGCCAAGATCATGCTCCTGCCAACAATCCATGCCTTACCATATGCGTTGAGTCCATCTTCCTAGCTGAAGCAAGAGTCTGCGATGTCCAAGTTCGAAAGAGTTTAATCATGTCCCAACCAATACAGATGAGACCAATAAGTTATTGTTCTACCAGTGGAGTGTCCGAGACATTCATCGACCTCCTTGGGGCTGCTCTGCCGTGTTGCGAACGTGGAGTGATCGGCGATGCCAGTGTAAACGTGGATGAATGGTACCTGAGAACGTGGCCCCAAACGCCATGGCGAAGCGAACGGCGACTAGTCAAGGCAGACAGGTACGGACCAACGAAGCCACCTCCGTATGGTCATGTCCGTCCGGCTAGTCCTCCTCAATGCCGATATCGAAGTCTAATGCAAGCCTGCTGAAGACTAGGGTTGAGATCTATCGAGGTCTCACTCCTTAGAGCAAGGAACCGCCGTCGTAGTCTCTTCTGCCGTGTCATGACATGGTTGGTATGGCGACACCAGCTTAGTCTGAGCGTACCCGTCTCGACTAGACTATCTCCAGGAGTTTGATAGAGGCCTCCGTAAGCGGCGCAAGGACACCATGGTTCCGAGGTGTGGCTTGCGGTGAGGCGCCGAGTCCGACAGCGAACAAACTTCTATGCCGATTGTTCTGGAAAACGTTAGTGTTACGACCTAGCGCGCAGTCAGCTCTTCAATCATTCGATGAGCCACAAGGCGATCTGCCGAAGCCCTGCGTGCCGTGAAGCTATGATATGCATGCTCATAGCGGTCTTCCATGGACCTTCGTGACCCCAGATTTCATCGACACCACTGCTTGGACCAGAGGAGCCAGCGCTCTGCGGCCTTGCTGACGAGACTGCACGCACATACTTCGATGGCGTGTAGTCTTACTTTTCAGTCTTAGCGCATCAATGCGGCTCTCACCGCTGACAACTGGAAAAGGGATAGCGTCGTGTCTCGAGAGTCTGTACGCTGTGAGACAACATGGTGTTTGCCTGAGCTGGTAGCAGTTAGAATAGGCTACACTTGATCGGGCGAGTATACGAAAGCGCGGAGGAAATCGGGTCGTGGCGCGGGAGACCGGGGGAATGCTCCGCTGCGGCTTTTGGTGGCTGGAATGTCAACGGCGTAGGTGTAGCCGTTGTGTCTCAGTTGACAAAAAGCGCAAACGTCGAGATTGACTATCGAGCTAGTCTCAGGGTATACTAGTGCGGCTCTTTCTTCTCGCGCGGCAGTCTCCGCACTACCGACGGAGCTGACACCGCATGACGCCAGTATGCCTCCTGTACTGACATCCCGTCCATGAGGGCAGCAAATCGGACGATGAACCATCGCGGAACCCAGTTCTGATCCGGCCACCACGTCTGGAAGCGTATCTACATCCTCCATCGGGTTGAGGATGTCATGTCCTAGCGGATCAGCAGCAAGATAGCACGCCGGTGCGCGTTCTTGTAGTATCGCTCCGTGTTAGAACTTCGCCAGCCATCGGGGCAATTCGATCAACGGCCGGCATGCGCTGGAAGCCTGCCGGCCACATGGCTGTAACGCCTGGTGCATGCTCTGTCCAAAGCCACGTTGGCGCGGGCATTTGCTCCATTGGGACCGATCAACGTTTGCCCTCGGCCCTGCAATGCTTGTCAGGTCCGACAAGAGTTACCTCAGGAATCTTCGATTGGAATCTCTGGCAGCCGGGAAAGCTTATCGGACAGCGTACGGTACTCTACAGCGACGGTAGCTCTTAGACACATCTGGTGCTCCGAAAGGCACATGGTGCTCATCCGTAGATGGCAGCTCGGACACTTCCATCGGGCGTCCCAGTAAGAGCGCCTCACCGTCACACACCGGCCCAGGGAAAGCTGACTATGGCATCCAGTCTCTCTAGCCATCGCTCAAGCGTCGTCTCACAGCACGGATGTCCAGAAGCGGCATCGCAGATGCGCACCGGGTACCTTGCGCAAACGTCGATGGCTCCATGCGCTCTGATCCGGTATCCACGGATTCATGACGTGACGAGCAGTATGGTAAGACATCCTCCCGTCGCTTGAGCATTCATTGAATCAACAGTCGCGCAAAGGCAAGCGGGGCCTGCTGTTGGTCGCAAGGCACCTATCGGAAGAGGTCAACGACTGGGAAGCAACCACGTCACAGAGGAATTCATACAATTCCATTCTCGGAAGGCCCGCTTGAGGTTTTCTATAAAGCTACGCTCCTGTCGCTGGAAAGTAGCTTGCCTTGCACACATTTCGACAACGTTCTATCATCCGAATCAAATCAACAAAGATGCTTTCAACCAGATCATGCTCGTGCTCAAGCACTTCGACTTCGAGTTCAGCCTCTCCTGCAGATCGATCTGGAGCATCGAGCCCCGCATACTTTCACAAAGCGCACAGCACGTCTTCGTTGAGTTCATATTCAGAAGAAGATGAGCCGGTCAAGCGAGAGGGCTTCCAGGATCCAGCAGCCCTCTTCAGTTCCTCGACTGTCCAACGTGTGTGCTTCGTGGGCGGAGGATATGTCGGTAAGTGTCTATATCATCTTCGTATATGAGGCCGACTGCTAAATTTATACCACGCAGGAGGTCCTACAGCTGCAGTCATTGCATACTGCAATCCAGATATCGCTGTCACAGTCGTCGATCTGAACTCTCAACTCATTGCTAGATGGCAGTCAAAGCATCTCCCAATACACGAGCCAGAGCTAGAAGCCGTTGTCCGAACTGCACGAGATGGACTTGCTGTCGACGAAGCCACAGAAGATCCAGCTGCCCGACTCTCTGCCAGACAACCAAACTTGTTCTTCTCCACGAACTGCGGACAGCACATCGCCACTGCCGACGTCGTCTTCCTCAGTGTCAACACACCAACAAAACTGAGTGGCCTGGGTGCGGGCGCTGCTACCGACATTTCCATGTTCGAGTCAGCGGTGAAGACCGTCGCCAAATTCGCAAGGCCCGGCACTGTGATTGTCGAGAAGAGCACTGTGCCCTGTCGTACATCGCAAGTCATCGAAGACATTGTAAGCGCCATCTCGTAACGCATTATAGACACCACAACAGCTGACATGGATCCGCACAGCTCAACTACCACCGGCCTGGCGTACCGTTCGAGGTCCTTTCCAACCCGGAATTCCTAGCAGAGGGTACAGCCATTCGTGATCTTATGAGTCCATCCAGAATTCTCATCGGGTCGAGAGTAACAGCATCAGGCCTCGCCGCTGCTGCCAAGCTTGCGTCGGTCTACAGCTGGGTGCCGCCATCATCAATTGTCCAGACGAACCTTTACTCATCGGAGTTGAGCAAACTGGTCGCCAATGCCATGCTCGCGCAACGAATCAGCAGCATGAACACCGTGAGCGCTATTTGCGAGAGGTGAGTAGCGTTGTCTCCGGTCTCGTATGCGACTATTTGCTGACTACTCGTTCTCATCGCAGAGTCGGCGCAGACGTCAGTGAAGTCGCAAGAACGATCGGACTGGATCCTCGTATTGGGGGCAAGTTTCTCAAAGCAGGCCTTGGCTTTGGAGGATCGTGCTTCAGGAAGGACATCTTGAGCCTCTGTTACCTTGCCCAGAGCTTGGGACTGCAAGACGTTGCCGACTACTGGCAACAGGTCATCACTATCAACGAATGGCAATGCACCCGCTTTGTCACATCCGGTAAGCTGCCAATACCGTCATCCACTCTTCTTGACCACGGGCGGCTAACTTGTCTACAGTAATCAGAGCACTCAACGGAAGCCTTCGCGGCAAGAAAATTGCCGTACTCGGATACGCATTCAAGAACGATACGAGCGACACCCGCGAGTCGCAAGCAGCAGCAGCAATCAGACATCTCCTGGCGGAAGGCCCACTCGAAATCGCAATCTTCGATCCCAAGGTTGCCAACGAACAGATAGAGAAAGAGCTCGCAGCGTCGCTGAACGGTGTGCCCTCCAAGCTCAACATCTGCACAACGGCGCTTGAGGCCTGCGAAAATGCATCGGCGGTATTGGTGCTCACTGAGTGGGAGCAATTCAGATATCCACCGACGGAGGCGCAGGCCGCCACGGAAGCCAGCGATAGTGTGGTCGAAGATTGCTCTGAGCGCTACCTCTCGTCGCCCTCTTGCGAAGCTGAGTGCGCCGACTGCGCGAACGTCATCGCTCAAGCCACACAAACGACGGTCAATGTCGACTGGGCTCAAGTCGCCCAATCGATGAACTCGCCTGCAGTGGTCTTCGATGGACGAGGGATGCTCGACCCGATTGCTATGAAGGAGCTTGGCATCCGGGTGGAAGCAATAGGCCGGCAAAGTTCGAGGTCATCGAGATGGTGACGTTTTGCAGATTACAGCGACAGGCGTTAGCGATTAGACATCATAGAGGTATTCGATTCTTGTTCTGATAATAAAGTATTTAGACTTTACCGCTTGGCATAATCCAAATCGCAGCCACAATCAATATTTGCCTAAGAGAGGTAGTGTAAAAGGCATGTGCCGAAACGCCTCGTACGCCAGTACCAATGTTGCGATGTGTCTCAGCTCGTACGCAACGGCTTCGATCCCGCCCCGGCGACAGCCACTGTTGATCATACAAGCCGCATTGCTAACGGCTGGCCACACTATCGGAACACGTTTTTCTTCGCCGTGTCTCACTCAATCTCCCGCGTGTCTTACTCAACACTGCCTTTGTGGTCCCACGCAAATTGCACCGCCCAACTTGCAGTCTGGCACTTACGTAGCGTGGACTGCGTTTTGAAAGTGGCGAAGAGTGTAGATACTTAGACTCTGGCTCGACTGGCGCTACTTGATTTTCTGTTTATTTGCATTGCACGTTGCTTGCTGCAATTATCATTGCCGCCGCCATGCTCCTAGCACTGGCCCTCACCAGTCTGCTGTTACTGGAAAAGGCAAATGCCATCAATGAGCTCTGTGGCCAGTACGAGACGTACTATCAGTATCCATACATCTGTAAGACTCCAATACCCATGAATCAGCGGTATTCTGACCTCTTCTAGGGAACAACAATGCGTGGAACAAGGACGATACAGGATTCAGCTGCACATACGTAAGGCAAATTTCAGCCCACATTTGCGACTCCAGGCGCTGACGTTCATCCCTCGCACTTTGTAGGTCTCGCAGCAGCCTAATGCCAGCTCGAACGCTTGGTTTGCACTGTGGCGATGGCCTGGAGATCCGAGCGTGAAGGGTTATCCCAACGTTGGCTTCCAGTCTACCATCCTGCCATTGCAACTTCAAGATCTGCGGCAGATGAACATATCTACATCCTGGAATCTGGCATACTCGGACGCCGGGAGCCAATCTATCGACGAGACAGATACAGCAGCAGACGTAGCCCTCGACCTCTTCGCTGATGAGGATCGGGAAAAGTCCATGCAGTCAACGAAGCAAAAGTACGAGATCATGATCTGGTATGCACGATGGGGCAATTCATCTCAGCCCATCGGAAAGCTGGTGAAGAAGAAGAAGAAAGCTGTTGTAGCAGTTCTGGGCGACACTTCGTTGTGAGTATCTTCCAGGTCTTGCACCAAGCTATTGTCCTCTGTTCTGACTCTTGCCCGAAATTTCAGCCAACTGTGGCATGGCCGGAATGCACGCCGGCAG
Organism: Zymoseptoria pseudotritici STIR04_4.3.1; assembly: GCA_000223685.2. NCBI lineage: Eukaryota > Fungi > Ascomycota > Dothideomycetes > Mycosphaerellales > Mycosphaerellaceae > Zymoseptoria > Zymoseptoria pseudotritici. Next base: position 63,184 of record AFIR01000652.1, read on the forward strand.
ACCGTATACACATGGCTTGCGAATCGCACCATGTCGACAATCGACATGGATTATGCTCCTCTCCTTGGCGTTCTTGTGGACAGAGGCCTCATCTCGAAGAAGGTGTATCTCGGTAGTGTGCAGTGGGGAATTGAGACGTCCTACGCCACGCAGAAGATGAATTTTACCGTCGACTCATTCGGAGCTGGGATCCGGACTTCGAACCAGAGCACCGATGCCGCTGGTGAGGTTGTCTCTGCATCCGACAACTCGAATGACGATGGTCCTCCGGTGGCGGCTCTTCTTAGCAAAGGGAGTCATGCGAAGGCGATGATGGAGGGCTATCCTGTATTATTAGCCATCATCGTACTTGTATTTCTGTATTGAGGGATAATTCGAAAGGAGCACGCTTCGATGCCTCTGCGGCTCTGCTCCTTGGCCGGCGTTTCCAGACTCATGAAAAGGTCTTTCAGGAGCTGTACGATACCACGGTGCAGTTGGTGTACCAATTTGGTACACCAGGAAAGGCATTGGCGGCGTCGTCGATGTGAAGCAATCTTGGAAGACGGGAGGCCACAGATGATGCTTAGTCATGCGCCAAGCATTGGACTGCGGGCTGTTTATCTTGTTCCGAGATCTTCACTTCAACTCCGCTGTAATAACATTCCATCGAGCGTCCGCCGGAGGACGACGTTCTTGCGCCTACGATAGCGACTTTGTTGCTAGGAAGGATTTCCTTCACCCTCAGGCGACACACTTTGCCAGTCTTGCCATCGCAGTCACATTCCTCGGTCATAGATACCTCGGCCCTCAAGATCACGTCTTGCTGATGAGTGCTGAGTCTGCTGACACGAGGTCGCCTACCTGATATGGCCATGGGTACCCTGACTAGGCTGGACCTCCAATGGAGTTTCCACGATCGTTCCTCGCTGTCGGAGGACCATTCATCTCATGAACGACTTGACCAATCGATGCCCTGTACTGTCGTTGTGGTCGTCTCCGAGGACGAAAAGGCAGCGCGGCAACAGCGTCCAGAATGAGCGTTCGCACGGCTAGTACCTCCTCGTCTGCTTGGGCTGGACGCTTTTATGGTATAACCCCACAATTTCCCAAGCTATTTCGGTCCCTGGTAGAAGCACATTGCTTCGTATGTACTTGCAGAGCCACGTGCCGGAGGGGTTGAACCTAGTTCACTCCGTGCTTACTTCAATATGATAGTCCTTGATCTTGCTTCATCCGCGCGATTCGAGTCGAAGAGTGCAAGTCGTGCAGCGCAGTCCCATCACAGTCTCGAAGACAACCGGAACTTCATCCTTACTCCGCGCGATGTTTGCTCTTCTTCTGGTCTCTGCGTTTGTAGTGAAAGCACTCGGTCGGGCAGCGACCTGGCAAGACATGAAGCATGGAAATTTCACACAATTCATCGATCACAACGACCATTCGCGGGGCACATTCCAGCAACGCTTCTACTGGCAGAATGCAACTCGGACTGGCGACGGCTCACCGATTGTCATGATAGCGCCCTTCGAGTCGGACGTGAAGCAAGCCGTAGGCTTCCTGAAGGGCGATGTCGCCACCGCTGGAGTCCTGGCCGAAGAGATTGGCGCTGCTGCTGTCATTCTAGAGCATCGATTCTTCGGGACCTCGAGCCCGTTCGACGCTCTGACAACCGAGAACATGAAATATCTCACCCTGGACAACGTGCTCAAAGACATCTCCAATTTTGCTCGCAACGTCGAGTTCCCTTTTGCAACGGAAAGCGGCAGCACCGCCATAGATGTACCATGGGTGCTGGCTGGTTCGTCATGGTCCGGTATTCAGACCGCATTCACTGCGTCCCTCGCTCCGGGCCTTTTCTGGGCGTATTACGCTTCCAGCGCACCTGTGCAGGTCATCTTCGACTTTTGGGAGTTTTTTGTCCCAGTACAACAGGGCATGCCACAAGATTGTAGCACCGATGTCTCGGCTCTGATTGATTATATGGACGACATCCTCCTTCATGGCAACAGGCAGGAAGTCAGCGCTCTGAAAGCTCGCTTCGGTCTGGAGACCCTGCAGCACAACGACGACTTTATGTGGGTTCTGTCAATGACGATTGGAAATCTTTGGCAGAATGGCGACTGGAAGGACAAGGAGTACAACACCAAACACTCTATAGTGGACGGCTTCGCCCTTTGGTGCGACAGCATTGCGAATGCCACCGCGCACGCCACGTCTTCCCGCATAGAAGCCGCACTTAACGGCTACGTCGAGTTCTGGAAAGCCTTTGCCTACGACTACGCCCGTGGCTACGCTTCGTGTCCAGAAGACATGGCTGATTCCGACTGCTTCAACTTCCATGACCTCGCCGCACCTCAATACTCCGACGTCTCGGTCGACAATGTCGTCAATCGACAATTCCAATGGATCTCGTGCAATGAATTTGCATGGTGGCAGACCGGCGCTCCAACAGGGCATCCCACACTCATCTCTCGCCTGCTTACTGCAGACTACTTCACCGCACAGTGCGCACTGTGGTTCCCACCTGGTCCGCATGGAGAGACATACGGCCTTGCTAAAGGTCATCACGTCGTAGACGATATCAACGCCATCACAGGCGGCTGGAACCCGCCAAAAACTTCGCGTCTAATCTACGTGAACAACGAATTCGACCCTTGGAAAGAAGCGAGCGTGTCTTCTGCCTTCAGGCCGGGTGGACCCATGGGGAGCACAGAGCAGATTCCTGTCAAGATCTTGCCAGGAGGGCACCATGGGAGCGATACATATACAGACAATGCTAGGCTGAATGAGGGGGCGAAGAAGGTTATTGATGAAGTCGTTGCGCAGTTGAGGAAGTGGGTTGGTGAGTGGTATACGCAGAAGGGCAGGAAGATCCCTTGGGAGGCGTGAGGTAATCAGACGAGACTCTCGATAACGACATCAACATCTTTGCAAGGCAAATTATACCACCGTAAGCTGCAAATTTGAAGAGCTACAGACCATTCCAATGGACATTGCACAATCAGTGGAAGACGTTGTCCAAGTGCAAGACCTCCAGGAGGCCATCGATGTAGCTCGGGAGGTTGTGTACCTTATATGCCCTATATCCGTTGGCTATAATAGGGCGTAGTTAAAGTCTTCGGAACCGAGAATAGATTCCATATTTAAGTCCCAAGGGAAAAGTGACGTGCTGTTTGTTCGAATTAGTCTCGTAGGACGATATCGAAAAAGCCTCGGGTCGGGGTATCAACTCACTCCAACTCGGTCCTTTGCCACGAGTCCTCGTTAAATGCGATATCCATTCGAAACGAATGATCCGGGCCATGTTGTTGTCCCTCACTCCAAGCAACGGTAGCATCCCCAGGTTCACACTGTCTGGTGCTTCCCTGTCTCTGCGAGTCCTCGGGGACATCACGATTGATGTTGGACGTCGGCTGTTGCGGAAGCGCTGCTATTCCAGAGCGCACTCTAGACCGGTCGTGCTGCACGCGCTGTCGGCTTTCGATCTTCCGCCGCGCCAATTCGAAGAGACTATAAGTCAAGCCGGCACTGTAGAGCGAGTCTCGTAGCTCCCCCAGGACCAGCATACAGAGATCGATTTGATTGGCGGCGTGCCGGCGGGTGAGTGTGTTCGGTGACAGCATGTCGGACAGACAAATTTGCATCGCGGGTTTGATGGCCGTGACTCTATCGAGAAAGGGAGAAGAGTTAGACTAGAGTCGACGGTGGGGATGGATAGTGACTAACATGTATGCATGCGCAGCAGCGGATTTGACGGACTCGGTGACGATGAGTTTGTTCAAGATGGATAGGACATTGGTGGTTGCTGTTCGCAGTTTCGTGCGAACTTCGGTATGCCAGGTTTTTGTTTGTGAAGATTGCTGATCTTCGGCGTCGGGAACGAGCACGTACGGGCGATACAAGACAATGATGAGCGCTCTGTTTGTTGATCAGTCGGGAGATGCTGAGGAACAAGAACGATACGAACTTACTGAACATATAGTTGGATACTGTAGATTCGGGTCTGGACTTGTTCGTCAGGACTGTTGCCGAGAGCTTCAATGTCCCTCTCATTGCGTCTAATATCCTCCTCGTCATTTCTGATATCCGCCGGAGAAGGACGCTCGCCGGGTCGATAATGGTTGGCGAGGACCTTGGCCATTGCGAAAGAAAGCTTGATCATCTGTACATAGACACGAGCCGAAGCTTCCAAGCCGGTCGGCAGGTATAGCTGTTCGTCGGCTCGGGACACTTCATTCGGGTCCCCCGTTATATCCTCGACCGATGGTGTCGGTGCATCGCAGTCCTTGATGTTGATTCTCATAGGTCGACCATAACTAAGTGCGAGCCATACCTCTCGTACATAGCAAGTCCACCAGATTCGGCTCCACAGGGACTGTTTCGTCGCGGGGAATGAAGGCTGACGTGCAGGCGTAGCTTTGAATCGGCGGTGTAGTCCCAAGCTATGGCACAGGCCGATGGCTACACCATTCCAATGCCACGGACCGAGGGGGTCATCAGGGGCTGAGTACCAGAAAGACATCAAGAGGCTACACTGAATCAGAGTCTCTTTGTCGGTTTCGAGACCTGTGTTATACAGGAGCTGTAGACATGTCAGCGCATCATTGCTACTTTTCAGGCCATAGTACTCGCCTTCACCTGAGCGAATGCATGGTCTCTCAGCTCGCCGCGAGTGGAGAAACCCGCTTCTTTGATGGTGGTCTCGCCGACTTGCTATGGGATATGAATCAGTCTGTGGCACAGGATCTTGGAAAGGGCATTACATACGCTGGCACCAGCAAAGTACATGCATTTCAAGAGCAAGAAGCTCGTCTCCGGCCCTGCTGTTTGCTTCTGAAGATGGACTTTGAGGAACGCTTTCGGATTGAGTATCGGCAAGACAGGGTGCACGTGATGGAAATAAGAGATGAGGAGTTCACGGGAGACATTCTCCGAGAAAACAGTCAGCGCATCGCCCAGGCATGAACGATACGCTTGATGAGACGAGCTCGTGCCGTTACTAAGCCATTGACGAGGCAATGGATAGTGATTGCTTTCCAGCTGGCGATCTAGCCGGCATAGATCTAGCATGAAGCGAATGCCTTGATGGTCACCTAGCACGGGTCCTGTCAGGCCAGTGTTCGTAGGTGCGCTCTACAACGTATTGCCTGCCTACCGACATAGTAGGGGACAGCACTCAGCTGTGGTTCCCCACGGACAACGGCGTCAAACACCGAGGCATCGTCCGTCTGCGCAGCAGTTGTCGCCGGTGTCGCGATAATGCCCTCGCTTCGGCCGGTAGAGTAGTCGCCAACCCGCTCAGGACTTGGTGCGCGCCGGTACGGGCTACCTTCGAGTGGTGTGCTATGCGACGGGGCGCCACGGACCATGGACAAGCCGGAAACATCCTGTGTCGTTGTCTGCACGGCTTCGGCGTCCTCGCTAACTGTTCGATGGGCGCCAGGACCGGGTCGTGGTGGACGAATAGACGGAACCACGGCAGAGCTCGAAGATGTTCCTCGGGCGACGCTGGTGCGTGATCAGCCAACACGGCGATACGGAATTGCGAGAGGGCCGAGGGAACTGACCGTCGTCTCCTTTCCTGCACTACACACGGCACATCGTCGAGGGAGCAATTGACACACGGTGGACCGGTCGTGCTTACGGTGCATCGGACTCTGCGCGTACGGCACCTCTGGCAGGCCGCCGCCGCCCGTTTCCTCTTTGGCTCCGCCATGAGTCGCAAGTAGACGCGAGGTACAATTTCCAGACCGGGGAAGCATCAGCTCGAGTGTGTCTGTCCATTGGTGTGCCTTTCCAGGACGAGGAAGTGAGTTTGACATGCCCATCGCGGGCTACCTAAGGTACCTAGGTTACTCTTGCGCATGAGGACACACTAATGTACCGAGGTCCCCGATCTCAAGAAGTCACGTGCTGCAAAACCTCGGTCCGAGTATCACCCGCGGGCATGTCCGTCCAGGTCGGAACAACCGAACGCGCACTCACTCACCACATTCCTCCACCCTACACCATGGCCGTAGGGCCCGGTTATAAGCATGACTCGGGACCTCTTGCTCGACAAGGCAATTCTTTGCTCGACTCTCTCACACCGACCGCCTCTGGGCCATCACGACTAAGATGAGGACTGACCTGAACACCATCCCTTACGACGCCCCGTTGTCGTTCCCTCCGCCGACCGCCGAGTGGCTCAAGACGGTGGGATGGAAGGGAACCAACCGCGACAAATGCGCGGTGCCGGCGGCGGACTTGGTCGGACGCACGGTCATTGTGGTCGGAGGAAACAATGGCATAGGTCGCGAGGCTGCCCTGAAATTTGCTGAGTGGGGAGCCGACCTCCTTCTTGCGTGCAGGCAACCCCCGGCGCACGAAACCCATCCGAATGCTGTTGTCGACGAGTGTCTCAAGAATGCGAAGGCCACTGGTAAGGTCATCAGCGCCGAATGGTGGGAGATAGATATGGCGAGCATCAGCTCGGTGAAAGCATTCGCGAGACGGTGGAATTCGAGCGGCAAAGCCATCGTAAGACGTGAAAACCCCCAAGATTTCCGTTGGATGAGTGATTGATGTGGCTTCATAGGACATTTTATGCATGAATGCGGGTATGGGAAGCAGTCCCGGAGGTGCACAAGTGTTCCGTACAAAGGACGGCTTCGAAATCATCCATCAGGTCAACTTTCTCAGCCACGTTCTGCTCACGCTCAGTCTTCTGCCATCTCTTGCGAAGAGCAAAGCTCCCCGCATTGTCTGCACTACGTCCGGCTTCCATGACTCCGGCAAGTTTGACCTCACAAACTTCAACGGTGAAAAGGGCGATTCAGGACTTGAAGGTCTTCAAGTACGTCTACCTCTACATCCCCGACATCCGCCCTTCATCTCACTCACACGTATTATAGTTTTACAAGAACAACAAATTATGGTATCAGACATGGATCACAGAACTTCAACATCGACTGCTCCGCGTACCTGCGTACCGGCACATTACTGTAAACGGCATTCATCCTGGCTTTGTCAACAGCGGCATCTGGAATCTCAACAGACGCCTCTTCTTTAAACAGCTTTTCGTGCAGGGCCTTGCTTGGATGTTTGCCATCTCGCCCCAGCAAGGCAGTCTGGCCATTCTCAACGCGGCAACGAGTCCCTCGGCTGGCCCAGATCCAAAGCTGCAAGGCGTCGGCGATGCTACAGGACAAGGCGGAGGACGCTACTTCAACAGGATATGGGAGGAAGAGCCCATGCCACATTGTTTGGACCGTGATTGTCGACAGCGCGTGTGGAGAAAGGTCAATGATGAGCTGCATCTTCAGAAGAGCGGGCTACTCGATGCAATCGGTCTCGACTATGTCGATTGATGTTGCCGAATAGGAGCGTCAGAATTAAATGGGACTGCCTATGTGCTGAATGCTGCGTTGACTTTGTCACAGATGTGCTGCAGATGGAGCAAGACAACGATATTCTTTGAAAGCTATTGGTTTATATACTTGCATCGACATAAAACATGTCTTTGCGATTGCCCTATTCGGAGCTTTCGTATAACAGTTCAAAACTCGAGTACACACATAATATAGGTGTCATCCATAGTCCCGATTTTGCACAGCTTCGATCTCTACGATCGAGCAAGATTCTGTTGATCTCGGTCTACACGATTACTGCAGTGATATCGCGTCTTATGCAAGGTCGAGCATAATATGTTGCAATTGAGCAATGAACCCGAGGTGGAATACAGTATCCACAGCCCGCGGGGTCCTTTCAACCGTCTTCCAATTACCTCGGCCGAAGTGAACTACCGTGCTTGTTCGCGCCTCATCTGCCTCCTTCACGCGGCAGCATTCCTCATTACACATATGCACGGACAGGTCCTGTGATGGGCACAACATAGATCATCCATCGCTCATATCATTCAGTCCAAGATATACGAGCGACAAGCTGCAAGCACACCTCACCAACCCAACGCCACTGCATTGAACCTGCCCGATCATGTCGGCCACCCTGAAGGAGCCGTACACCCTGCCATGCGGCCTTGTACTTCGCAATCGCCTCGTGAAAGCCGCATTAGCAGAACAACTGGCGGAAAACCACAGCCCCGGCCATGCGCTGCGAGCCCTTTACGGCGCCTGGGCGAAGGGCGGCTGGGGAGCCGTCATGACGGGGAATGTCATGGTGGACTCCTCAATGCTAGGTGGGCCACACGACGTCGCGCGGCCGCGTTCGAAATCTGCCAGGGATGTCGAAGCGACCATTTCCGCCTGGAAGAAGTGGGCCAGTGTCATACAGGCTGAAGGAGCGCATGCCATCATGCAGATCAACCATCCCGGACGGCAGAGCCCACGCGGATCGAGAAGCGGCCAGGCCATTGCGCCGTCGAGCATTCCTCTCAACTTTGGAGACTCGTACCTTGCCGCAATGGCATCGAGCATTGCGTTTGGGACGCCTCGGGAGATGTCCATGGGGGAGATCCGGGAGGTCGTGCAGCAATTTGCAACAACTGCGAAAATGGCGGCGGAGGCGGGCTTTGCTGGTGTGGAGATTCATGCCGCTCATGGCTATTTGCTAGGTAAATTGCCCATGCACATTGTTTACAGACATCATCATGTTAAGTTCGCATAGCTCAGTTCCTTGCCCCCTCCGTAAGTCTTGTCTGGGCAATTTTGGTGTGGAAATCTTCAGCTTATTGACGAAAACTTGCATAGAGTAACAAGAGGTCCGACGACTATGGCGGTTCACCAGTCAAGCGAGCACGTCTTGTCAAGGAGATCTTGTTGGCTGTCCGCGAAGCGACGCCAGCAACTTTTTGTGTTGGTCTCAAAATCAACTCGGCGGACCATTCCCAGGAAAACGGCTTGTCAGAGTGCCTGGAACAAGTCAGGTACATTCACGAGAGTGGCGGGCTTGACTTCTTGGAAATCAGCGGCGGGACCTACGAAAAGGCCGAAGTAAGCTCCACTAGAACACCGACTCAAAAAAACAAACTGATATCTGTTTATAGATGGTTCAGGGGCGAGAAGACGCCACGCCCACGCCCGCCCCTCCAGAGGAGTCTTCAGCTGTACGACCCGGTGAGCTGAAGCCAACCGCACGCACAGTCAAGCGAGAAGCCTACTTTCTCGAGTACGCATACGCAGTGCGCGATGCATTTCCCTCGGTCCCCCTCATGGTGACAGGAGGATTTCGCACTCGGATTGGTATGCAGAATGCCCTCTCGGCAGGGGGTTGCGACATTGTCGGTCTAGGCAGACCAGGTGTCGAAAATCCCAGATTGCCAAAGGAAATTCTGCTCAACGATGATGTCTCCGACGACGACGCAGCTGTGTCGATGGATCGAGTGCACGTTCCCTGGGTCGTCCGAGTAACGGGCATAAAACCACTGAGTGCTGGTCTCGTTACTGTGAGTGAAGATGGAAGTCGCCGATACGCGCAGCTTGTACTGATGTGTTGTCCAGACTCACTACCAGAAGAAGATGATCGACATCGTCCAAAAAGCAGAACGCGCGTGATAGGAGAACGATAGTTTCCCTCGTCACAAGAGAGCTTGGGATCTTAATCATGGTGGTGTCTTGTATACGATCATCTTGGACGCTGCCTCGGTGCTCCACTGACAGCTAGTAGAGGATTATTGCTGTCACTGTATGAAGGAATCATCGTTGTTTCGGATTCTGTCTCAATGGTTCGTTGACAGCTAGCAGGGAATCTCGCCTTCGTTCTATAAACGCGTCACCATTGCTTGGCATTCTCTCTCTCTCTCTGTTGACTCAAAAAGTGACTGTACCGCCCGTCTAGCACGGAATAAAGACCACAGTCTCGCATCCGTACAAATGCCCGAGGTAAGCTTACATGCTGATCCGAGATCTACCCCCGACTCTGCCATGGCCCAACTAGCAATGGCCTTCTGGCGGGAGTCGAAACTGCCTGCAGCACGAGACTGCGTTACCGAGGCTCGGCGATGGCGCTCGATCCGATCGAAGTCTCGAACCTGCGCTTGGGCAAGACTCTCAGTAGAGGAAAGGGGTAGGGTCATAAGCCGGCGTAGCTGCTGATAAACTCCCTGTTGAAAAGAACGAACACAAGCTCTACTTATTCCCAATACGCCCAACCCTTCTCATCCTCAGTACCTACGCACATATCCGTTAACCATGGCATCGTCTACCTCAAGTCGTCAAATACGTCAGTACTACTTCCTCACGCCCGTTGTGCCCATATTGACACCCAGCAGAAAATCCAGTAATTCTGTACGCCTCGCGTCTCCCCAATCAAGTCCCTGATCAAATCACATCACCTAACACCAAGGCACATTCCAGCATCTGCGACCTCCAAGAGAAGTTCCGTCCCGCAATCCACGCCTTTCCCCTCATCCTTGCCACGACCCAGAAACTTCTTGCTTTCGCCCAACTCCTACACCTCCCTATCATCGTCACGACGCAGGACCGCACGAAACTCGGCCAGACCTGCGACGAGCTCAAGCTGGACGGAGCAGAATTGAAACCTCTCGTAGTAGCCGACGTGGACAAAACTCGCTTCTCCATGGCCGTACCGGAGGTTTCGGACGCGCTACAGAAGCTCCAGGTCGAAAACGGCGGTTCCATGCGTGACGTGCTGATCGTGGGCATCGAAGCGCACGTGTGCGTGCTGCAGTCAACGCTAGATTTTCTGGCGCGAGGCCACCGGGTGTATGTCGTTGCGGACGGAGTGTCTTCGTGTAATGCTCCCGAGCGCGGAGTCGCGCTCGAGAGGATGCGGCAGGAAGGGGCGCGGATTGCGAGCAGTGAAAGTCTGATGTTTGAACTTATGAGGGATGCTGGGAGGGGAGAGTTCAAGAGTATGGCCGCACTCGTTAAGCGGTGGAAAGGGGAGACGAAGGAGAGCGGAGGGCTATTGTCGAGGCTTTAGGCGCTGAGTTGGTCTAGAGAGATGGGACTGAGTCTATAGGGGCGTCTTCGTCGAACTCGTCATGCATGTTGTGATGCAACCGTTCTGCGCTTGATTTGTTTATCTTTGGGTCGAGTCTTCTTTCAGTGGGTAAATGAGTGGTTGAAGCGAAGCCCCGTGTCGCAGCATTCGTCTGGCACGTCCTGGAAAGATTCGACAATAATTGTAGAACAGGTAGGATTGGATGAGATATCTACAGCGAAGGATTGGCACCACCCAGGACGTGCGAAACTAGTTCTGCACGGTACGACGGAAAGAATCATTTTGTGACAAGGAGAGAATGGAATGTGACTTGGACTCCTTTGCAGCATGACCACACTTTCCGCTTGTTGGGCAGTGCTGGGAAGTAGAGTGATTGCTGTCGCTCCACTTCCAACCACAACAACCCGCTTGCCATACAACTCAAGCGTCTCTGGCCAGAACTCTGGGTGCACCATCTCTCGGTTCTCTCCTTGAAAGTTCTCCAGACCGGGGATTGTGGCTTGGAGAGGTTGCTGATAATCGTAATATCCCGTGCCAAAAACGATGAAACGGCAGCGAACAGTCTTCTCCTGGCGATGGTCCTGCTCGCCATCCTCCACCGCCAGACTCCACAGGCTACTCTTACTCGACCACATCGCTTGCTTAACTCGCTGACGGAACCGTATGTGTGCCATGATGACTTTTGCCTCGGCGGACACCTTGACTTACGATTTGATCGAAGCGGCGTCTGCTATCGGGCTCGCTCTGGCCCAAAGGCGCCACTGGAATCCGAAGGTATACAGCTAACCCCCAACAGCCCCTTCGTATGTCGCCTGAGCTACATCATTAATCAAATTTTGATGGAATTGATTAGTATTGATTGAAATTCCTCGCCTCGCTTTGAGAAAGCCCGCCCTCACCATCCGCACTAACCCAGAAGTAGTAATAAATATATACAGGAAGGAAGGAGTGGTAAAGAAGGAAGGCTGGAAACTCAAAGCGACGGAGACGGAGGTAGGGTATACAGATCCTAGTCGGAGCGGATGCCTGGATGCTTGAAGAGGTCCCACGTTCCTCCCACATCGTTTCGATTAAGGGTGGTATAGGAAAGATGTGGTGTCTGGGTTTGCAAACGACGGGCAGTGTTGATGCCGGAAATCCCGGCTCCGACCACGACCGCGTCAAAGTCTGGAGTGTCCATCGCGATGATATTGCGAAGTCTCGATATCGTTTGCTGCTCATGGTACGCATCGTAAATTATCGTGTTGACGGTCCAAAGATAACATGTTTTACTGCCGAGGTAGGTGTCCCGGCTCGGTTTTGCGTAGGAGTCAACAGTCTAACCTCGGCTAGATAAGTCTCACCTCGTTGACTGCCAAAACTGCTGCCATGGCACGTTTCGAAGGCGTGCGGACCGATGTTGTTGAGCAGCTTCTGCATCGTAGCGACGGAACGCTGGAGGTTCCTTAACATGGCATCGGGGAACTTCATTGTAGAGGCTACGTAGTGGCGAGGATGAATTAGCGAGCTATTTAGAACCTCGGTTGGCTTTGATTAAGGGATAATACCCTTATACAACAACAGCAACAACAACGTGACCTCTGTATTTGTTGCTCGTAGAAGAATTAACATCACCACACATCCTTCACGATTTCGTACTCGGTGGGCCACATTGGTAGAACAGTACGATCGGTTACGAGGAGAATCGAAAGCATAAGTAAGAGCTACCCAGCTAAGTGCATGCTTAGTATGGATGTCTGAAGGAGCGGACTTGCTTGCTTGCTTACTGGCTCGTCGACCAGTGCTATCCGCTGCCTCGGGTGTAGCGCCTCGGCCGAGTAGGTCACGGTCTTTGTGCTTCTGGAACTTGCCTATAAACATGGACACGGACTCGTGGACCACATCATTCAGATTCCGATACCCCCTCGCCCAGCCTCAATCTTGATTCCGATTCACATGCCCACCGTCTCCATCATCAAGCTTTGAGGGATAATCGCTCACCATGCCACACATCTGGCTCATCGCAACGACATATGCAGCGGTCATATCAGTCGCAGTCTGTCTTTCACCCCAGCCAACCGTCAGGATTCGGAATGGGACGGTTGTTGGAATCACGTCTGGAAATGTCGAGAAGTTCCTGGGTATTCCCTATGCCCTTCCACCCGTCAAAGACCGACGTTTGCGTCACCCTGCGGCCATCACCACCACATTTGAAACTCTCATGGCCACAGAGACCCCAGCTTACTGTCCCCAATTCAACGCATCTTCCACTGCGGCATCATCACTGCCCTCAGCGACAGCTCTACCGTCGATCAATGCGAACGGCACCAGCGTTGCCGCCCTCCTGGTGAATCTCGTGCCGCCCAGCTCGCAATCCGAAGATTGTCTGTATTTGAGTGTACAACGACCTTCTGGTGTCAACCACAGCTCGAGTGTCCCCATTGTCGTATGGATCCACGGCGGTGCATTCCAGATAGGGGGCAGTGGAACGTATAATGCAGACGCCCTGTTCGCCAAAGCCGGACTGCTCAAGGACCCCTTCATATTCGTAGCCATCAACTATCGCCTATCGTCGTTTGGGTTCCTGCCGGGTGAGGAACTATCCAATGAGGACAACACCAACCTTGGTCTCCGGGATCAGAGGGCCGCTCTGCATTGGGTCGCCGAAAATATTGGGGCATTCGGTGGGGACCCGAACAAGGTCACAATCTGGGGGGAGTCGGCGGGATCATGGTCCGTCACGGATCACACTCTGATCAATGGGGGAGACCATTCGTACCAGGGCCGAGTTTTATTCCGTGCGGCCATTCAGAACTCCGGCGCCATATACCCTGCTCAAGACGTTCGCAGTGTCAAGGCGCAGGATGTCTTCGATGGCTTCGTCCAGCGAGCTGGGTGCGAGAGTGCCGACGACAAGCTCGCATGTCTTCGCGAGATCCCTTACGAGCAATATGTTGCAGCTCAGAACAGCGTTCCTCTTCGCGGAGCCAGTATCAACTTTCCATACATCGTGCGCCCTGATTCCGCAAGCTGCTTCTTCGCGAAGTCCCCCGAAGACGCCGTTGCTGCAGGTGAATATGCCCGAGTGCCCGTCCTTGCATTCAATCAAGAGGACGAAGGCACGCTGTTCGGCTTCGCCAATCCTGGACCTTACGAGACGGAACGGGAGCTATTGGATTTCTGGACGCCCGTCTTCAGCCAGGCAGATAATCAGACGCTGCAGGGCCTCTTCGATCTATATCCCGCCACGGGGACGGCGAGGAGTCCGTACAACACCGGCTTCGCCGACGAAATATACCCGGGTTACAAACGAATCTCAGCCATCATTGGAGATCTGCTCTTCATTCATATGCGTCGCATATATCTCGACACAATCTCCCACACCGTTAATGTATGGAGCGGTCTCGCCACATATAACCACGGCACTCCAGTTTTCGGCACTACTCACGCCACTGATGTCTTCGCCACCTTCTTTGGACTCGCCCCGGGAGTCGCAGTGGATGAGATCTTGACCAGATGGATCAGTTTCATCACCTACAACGATCCCAATGCTATTGGTCAACGTACTGCATCGGACAAGTATAGAGATTGGCCTCTTTACAACACTACCACGCGCGAATTGCTCTCGCTGGACGCCAATCGGACATCTACGCTGACGGACGACTTTCGTTATCTTTCTTACCAATATCTTAAAGCTCATATTGCTGGATTCAGAATCTGATCCTGAAAAGGGGTTGGCTTTCTGAAGAGCTGAAAGTTTAAGGGGCTCGAAAATTTCCTGTCAGCAAACCGGCTGGGCGAATGCAGATGGAGAGCATGTCTTTTGCCGAGACATACATTTTGCCTCGTTACGCGTAGTAGCCGCCTTGAATTCTGAGTGGGACTTTGTCCGGCGCCTCCCCTTGCCTCCTTCTCAGTGTGCTCCACTTTCGAATCTAACTACGTGACGTGATTCGAAATTAACTGATCCGTATACCACCTTCCTTCCACTACCACCATCACCTTCCTTCTCTATATATAGGCTGCCGGGACTGTACAGCGATGGGTGAAGCGAGAGGATCCGAGTAGCGAGGATGTTTCCAAGCTTAGCACTAGGACCCGAGCGAATTTATCCTCGGCATGTTTTCAACGGAGCAACAATGGAACCAGACCGAGGACATTGCCCCGAGACTCCTTCATATCCGCTCGTTGGATGCCGGCGAAGTGTACAAAGTGCTTCGTGAGGTTCTCACACTACATCTTGAAGCTCGTGGCGATTCATCCCACCGCCAGTCCACATTGAAACCCTCTGCTTGCAAGTTCGACTTGGCACTGGACATGGATAACATCAAGAAGGGATCCGATACGACAGCTTGGACTCCTCCCAAGGTCAACGCCTTGTGGACTTCCTGGATGGCCATCCAAGGCACCAACACTCTGAGATTGACCCGTAACGACGTACCCTTGCGTGATCTCACTGGAGCCTGGATCATCATCACCGGCTCGAACAGCGGTATTGGCCAGAAAGCCGCAGAGTTCTTCGCAGAGTGCGGCGCGAATCTAGTCCTTGCATGTCGGCAGCCCCCAGCACACGAGGCCCATCCCCAGAGAGTAGTCGAACAATGCATCGCGATTGCTCGTGCCGCCAATCGTGAGCACTCGCAGATAGAATGGTGGGAGACTGACATGGCACGCCTATCCTCCGTGAGGGCACTCGCACACAGATGGATGGCGACTGGCAGGCCACTCGACATTCTCTGCAACAACGCCGGTAGCGGCGGGAACCCTGGATCACCCCCCGATTTCCTCAAAACCGAAGATGGCTTGGAGTTTGTGCACCAGGTCAACTTCGCGTCTCACGTTCTCCTCACAATGACCCTTCTACCTTCGTTGCGGAAGGCAGTAGCGCCGCGAATCGTCTGTACCACATCATGTATGACGTATTTCGGCGAGTACAACCTCGACAACTGGGATGGATCTGGGTGTCAGAGTGGTGGCCACATGTACCGTAACAACAAGCTGTACTATCAGATTTGGCTCACGGAATTGCAACAACGGCTGCTCAAGAGTGAAGCCCACCAGCACATTACCATCAATGGAGTACATCCAGGATATGTGCAGACCGGTATCTGGACGGGCTCCAAAACCCCACCTCGTAAGGAGACCATCCCTTGGAGCAGTCGCATCCTTGACGTTATTCTAGGACTGCTCACCCCTTGGTGTGCCATCGATGCCGAACAAGGAAGCTATGCGATCACACACGCTGCGACCAGTGTTGAAGCAGGTCCTGATCCGGAAAGACAGGGGGTAGGTGTTGTTGGGGGAAAAGGTGGAGGTCGATATTTCAATCGTATATGGGCGCTGGATAACATGCCTCATTGCTATAATGCAAGGTGTAGGAACGAAGTTTGGACAAAAGTGCAAGGAGAGCTTTGCTTAGGCGGCGATTTACACGAGTGACCACCCTTGTAGACAGAAATGATGGCGAGGGAATAATGGTACGGATAGCCTCAAAGGCGTTCCATTGCAGCCAGTGTTTGCCGTCCTTGGCTGCATTTCCGCATTTTGGATTTCTCACTCGCCTCGCAACGATTGCTTTCACCCTCTTCAGCCATACCGCCGCAGCAGCTGGCACAAGCTACTTCAGTCCTCTCCTCCACCGACAAGACGATCCGCTTTGCGATCCAGGATCCGACACCTGCTTAATGTTGTGTTGGATTTGTAAACGATAGGATT